>JAUMHA010373922.1:1844-13032 GCA_032359765.1 Saxidomus gigantea | reverse complement strand
GCCCAATCAATGAGAATGGGTAAATGCCCAATCCAAATCAATGAGAACGGGTAAATGCCCAGTCAATGAGAACAGGTTAATGCCCAAGCAATGAAAATGTCTAAATGCCCAATCAATGAGAACGGGTAAATGCGAAATCAATGAGAACGGGTAAATGCGAAATCAATGAGAACGGGTAAATGCCCAATCAATGAGAACGGGTAAATGCCCAATCAATGAGAATGGGTAAATGCCCAATCATTGAGAATGTCTAAATGCCCAATCATTGAGAATGTCTAAATGCCCAATGAGAAGGTTTAAATGCCCTATGAGAACATCTTAAAGCCCAATGAGAAGGTTTTAATGCCCAATGTGAATGCTAAAGCCCAATGAGACAGTCTTAAATGCCGAACGAGAATGTTTAAATGCTTAATTATAAATTGGAAAAATGAAAAAAAAATGGAAATACTGAGAAGAATGGTAAATGCAGGAAAAGTTGATAATGCCATCAAAAACATGTTATCACCTCAGGTCAAGATCAGACTGCATGGATTAGCAGGTTGATTATGGTCTGCACATTGTTCCCAAAAGCAGAACAACTTACCTACAGCAAGAACTGAACAAAGTTTTCATTTTTTGCTATAAAAAGTCATCAGTGTAGAGTTTGGCAGTTAATTGGTCCATTGACTATGTCAGTAATTTTGTTACCCATCACTGTGGTGTTTTTGATCACTGTTGGAGACAATAATAGAGACAGCCTCTCAGTTACTTGATTCATTTTAGATAGAATGAATGAAATTATCCTTGCCAAATGAGGCACTTTCATTTACCATAGAAATACCAAATGTCTCTGTACTTACAAAATATGTTCTAGACAGTGTGATGTCTAAAGGCCTGATTTTGTACTCTTTGTCAAAAGAATTTTTAGCATGTAAATATAGAAAAAGAACTACTTAGGTCTCCAACCTTTTCTGGTTCAATGATTCGAGGGGAGTTGTTGGCTTTTTTGTAAACCCTTACCATAACCCTAGCCGTAAGTTTGTCCGCGCAACTCTTCTTATACCGGTAGGTGGATTTGAACCAAACTTCACATGAATGATCAATGCTAAGCCTAGTTGTGCATGTTATTGGCATTTTCGGGTCAGTGATTCTTTGCAGAGTGATTGTCCATTTTCGTTAACCCTAACCCTAAATATTTTTTTTTAAGCCCAAATGTTTTTAATTCTTTTTTTTTTTAAATAACATATTTCGAATTATTTGTGATTCTTGACACACGTACCTGTCGATCCTACTATGTAAAGTAGTGGGAGACATACGTTCTTTTTGTGAAAAACAACCTCGAGTTGCTTTTTACAATGAGGTCTCTTCTATTGTTAACCCCCTGCCAAGGGGGAAGAAATTTGGTTTTCTGTTTCTCTCCATTTGTCTTTTCAGCTGTATGTCCTTCCACCATCTAGAACCATAGATACAAAGTTTTAGTAAAACTGGGTAGAAATGACATTAGTTACTGTTTGCAAACACTGCCTAGATTGTCTGATGAGTTATGCCCCTTTAGCTCTTATTGTAATATATTTCATACAGAAACTGCATTCTGTGCTTACACTTAATTACCTTAGTGTCATTATCCCCCGCTGCGAAATGGTAGTGGGGATATAGGAATGGCCTCCGTCCATCAAGGTCAAGGTCACAACTTAAGGTCAAAGGTTTGAGTCTAAAACATTTCCTGTCTGCTCCATTTCTCCTTAACCCCTTGAAGGATTTTCATGAAACTCAGGTCAGATGTTCACCTCATCAAGACCGTGTGCAGAACCCATGAGCCGGTCAAGCTAGCTGAAGGTCAAAGGTTTGAGTCTTACATTTCTTTGACTACTTGAACAGATCAGTAACTTTATATTTGCCTTTTAGAAATCTGCAGTGTGCAACTCTGACTACACTAAGTACATTATTTCCTTCAATATTCCTATTTGCAGCAGGGGATATAGTTTTCTTTTAGACTGCCTTGTTGAAACTTGTATCAAAGTTCTTGAGAAGGATAGACTGTTACATTAATAATGATACACCCGCATTTGAAATAACCAACCAATCACAGACCAGTGACCATCGTACATGATATAAAACTGCACGGTCTTTCTTGTACTATGTAAACAGGTCAGACAATAGCTACCTTGAACGAGGATGGTAGACCATAAGCACATACATGTATAACATACAAACAAGTACTATATAACTAAGCTCTTCTGCTGATGTTTAAATGGTATCAATGATTAAACAGTGGCTGTAATGAAAGCAACATCAGTAAAAAAACCAGTGACAGTGTTTGGTTGTATCTTATAACTACCTACCTTGTCCTGGAGCTTTGATAAAAACTCCCCCTTTAAAGTGTAAGGATAATGATTCTTGGTTACACAGTGAGCAAATCTTCTTTCATCAAAAGCATATCACTTCTCAATGTCTTTGCTTTCTGTCACTACAGCAGTTTTCTGACTAAGCATAACTTGTAGTTAAACAACAAATGAGGCATCCTTGGCTTCTCTTTTTAGTTCTATAAGCTTGAAGTGCAGATGTGGCTCACTGAACATTGTCTATCTATACTTTACAGGGCACAAAAGCTAACATACATTAAATTAGCCATGAAATACTGTATATTAACACACATGTAGGTTTGTGATATTATGTCAAGATAAAAATGGAAAATAAAATTGGGAGCATCTGAGGATGTTATAGTACACACCTTGGTTGTCAGCATGAATGTTATGAGAAGGGATCTTCATATATCATTTGCAGATCAATCTTGCTGTATGAAATGTTCACAGTCTGTTCTTAGAAGTAAGGAATGTTCACAGTCTGTTCTAAGAAGTAAGGAATACTTTCAGTATGATCTTAGAAGAAAGGAATGTTCACAGTCTGTTCTTAAAAGTAAAGAATGTTCACAGTCTGTTCTTAGAAGTAAGGAATGTTCACAGTCAGTTCTTGGAAGTAAGGAATGTTAACAGTCTGTTTTTACAAGTAAGGAATATTCACAGTCTGTTCTTAGAAGTAAGGAATGTTCACAGTAATGAATGTTAAAAGTCAGATTTAGCTAGTAATGTTCACAGTCAGTTTTTGGAAGTAGCAAATGTTTACAACCAGTTATTGTAGGGACTGTTCACAGCCAATGAAGTTAAGAATTGTTCACAGTCTTTTCTAGCAAGAAATATTCACAGTCAGTTTTAGCAAGGATTGTTCACTTTCAGTTCAAGCATTGATTGTTTGCCAGGTTTACTGTCAGTCCTTTTAAGGAATGTTCATAGTCAGTTCTAGCAAAGAATGTTCACAGTCAGCTGCACAGTCAGTAGGTAAGGATGTTCACAGTCAGTTCTAGCAAAGAATGTTCACAGTCAGCTGTACAGTCAATTGTAGCAAAGATTGTTCACAATCAGCTGCACAGTCAGTTGGTAAGGATGTTCACAGTCAGTCCTGATAAGAAGTTCTATGACCAAAAAGAATGAATACTGCCTGTTTAACCTTAATACAAACAGTCTTGTAAATTTCTCCGCTGTTTTATTAAGGATAAAGTCTGCATTATTCCTGTTATTCCTAAGATTGTATTGTACACATTACAATAATTAAACCCTCACTGCATTGATATTATCTGAAGTGTTAATTTGTCATAACGTATTTATTCTTGCATGTTTTATGTGTTTGTCGCTGCAAAAAAGTAATATAAAGACATTCATTTGTAAAGTAAAAAGTTGTCTAGTATAATTACGCTGTTTCTGTCCAAGCTGTCACAGTGTAAACAAGAACGATGTCACGTATGAGATTCTAAGTTTTACTGTTTTTACTAATTTGCACAGGTTTTTACATGTATGGACAAGGAAAGACATTTAGACTTACCTCACCTGAGCACAAAGTGCTCAATGTAAGCTGTTTTGATCACTAGATGTCCTTTGTCTGTCCACACTTTACCTTGGTTATGCAATAAAGGCTACATTTTTCTCCAGATCTTCATGAAACTTTATCAGAATTATTGTCTTGATGAAATCTAGGTTGAGTTGGAATATGGGTCATCTCAGGTCAAATCACAGGAAAATCTTGTGTATGCAATAGATGCTTCATTTTTCATTGGATTTTCATAAAACTTTGTCACAATGAGTGTCTTGATGAAATCTAGGATTGGTTGGATTATAGGTCATCTCGGGTCTAAAACAAGATCTCCATGTCAAATCATAGGAAAATCTTGTGTATGCAACAGAGGTTGCATTTTTCATTGATCTTCATGGAACTTTGTCAGATTCAGTGTCTTGAGTAGTCACAGGTCAAGTTCAAATATGGGTCATCTTGGGTCAAAAACAAGGTCACTATGTTAAGTTATATGGAAATATTGTGTATGCAATAGAATGGCTGCGCTTTTCATTGATCTTTATGGAGCTTTGTCAGAATCAGTGTCTTAAGTAGTTCTAGGTCAAGTTTAAATATAGGTAATCTTGGAGCAAAAACTAAGTCATCAGGTCAATTAATGCTATAAAAAAAACCTGTGTGTGCAATACAGACAGTAATTTTCAACTTTGATCTTGATAATCCTTAGTCAGAATGAGTCAGATTTGATGAAATCTACATTGAATATAGGTCATATTGAACCAATCCCAGTTAAATTTTCTTGAATTAGACCTTCAGAAACCAAGGAGAATCTAAAAAATTTAATAAGGTAAGTTTTAACTAATTAATCACAGTAAGTAACTCGTAAGTCGTAGGCAAATAATTGTGCTTGTGCATTCTGGTCATGATCTGCACTGTTTGACATTCAGTCAGCAAATATTCAGTGAACACACCTTTGAAATCAACATTTTAATGGCACTTTCCACATTTAATGATGGACAAGTCCGTTTTTTACTGGTTTAACATTATAAGAGTTTAAATTTCACCTTAAGTATTATTTTCTATTATTATATTGTAGTATCATTGTAAACGTAACTGTCAACTGTACTTGAATACATGTAGTGTAAACTCGTCACAAATTTGCAGTTTACGACATATTTCAAGTTTCTTCTTTAATCTGTTTATATACATATTTTATTGATGTCCTTGCTTGGTTTGTTTAAATATACAGCGCTGTTTTGATATGTTCAGTCAGGTTTCAAGAACATAAGTATTGACTTAGCACCGGCTTCTTTTTGTAAGTAGGATATCAATACACAAGTTGATTACGCTGAAGGTTTTATGAATCGCACAATACCCACTAGGATAGCAATGCCTTATAGGTTCTCGTATTGAACTCCAAAGTGACATTTTACGTTAATTTTCCGATACAACTTCGTACAGCCGTTGATTTACTCGTGACAATCGGAAGTTGGAAAAATTCATAGTGTTATATACAGCTCTTTATTACTGGCATTTGGAGTCAATCAGGAGAAAGTCACTCAGAAGCAAATCGGTAACAGTTGTTTTTTTGTGACACTTGGTATGATTTTATAGTAAGGAATTTGTTTTATTGTTGTGTAGGATACCTCTTAGGGTAATTAATTCACTTAGCTTTAGAGCAGCTGTCCTTAAATTGATTATCTTTTCACTATAATGATTTTGTAGTCTAGTTGAGGACCACTGTTGTATGTAGAGTTAATCCCTGGGTACAGACAAGATCGACAAAGATGTCTGACCCGATTTAGATCAGTTTTATAATTATATGTTGCTCAGTTATTCTCCAGTTAACAAGTGTGAGTTTGCAAGATCTTCAGTGTACTTACTCAAACTGGATTTTGACTGTAGGGGTAAATCTGAGTCGAATTTGACTTAAAAGGTTTGAACATTTTGTGTGTTGCAGGTTCTCAACCAGTTTGTGTGACCTTTCTATGTTCTGACGAGGTCACATACTCTGGTTTACATATATCATTTGCACTAGGACCAGTTTGTATTTTTCAAAGTATTCTGCAAATGTTAGTTTGAACCATTTTGGTATGTTTGTCAGCGTTATGCTTCTAACCAGGTTTGCATTTTCTTCGTATAGCTGAGTAAAAGTCTGGCACTGTCTCTGGACTGGAACTTTGTAATATTTAAAAAATAATCTTGTCCATATTTCTGTTCGGACAGTACCATTAATTTTTCAAAAGTATGCTCGCTGAAAATGTACAAAAACTGAAGCTCTCTGTGAAAGATTAGTGAAATTTCAATAATTAGCCTTTTTAAGCACTGACTTCATTAATGTAATTGTATTAGGTTAAGCTGTTGTAAATGTTGTAAGAGTCTATAAGATCTTTGGAAGTCATGTATGTGTTATTGACTTTATCCGGAGGCCTGACAGTCCTGGTGTTAAACTGGTTTTAATACTAGATAAGCTGCTTAGTAAATGGAATCAAATCTTTCCCGCAGACAGTAAAAGATCAATTGATTTCCTCAGTAGTGTCAAAAAAATGAATGGGGGAAAGAGATTGTTGGAAATGGTTAGTATGATGGATCAGCGTTGTGATGGAATGATATACCACAGGAATGGGCTTCCCCTGACTGTAACATGCTGCGTAGATCATGATCAATGTACAATTAAGCCAGTCTGTATGATCTACATAGTTTTATTATTATTACAGAGTCTGTAACTGTTTTTGGTTTTCAATTAATGCCACTATATGTATGTAAATGCTACAGACCAAATTGAATGATAAACAGTTTTAAGTAAATACTTAAAGTTGAGTTGATCGAAGTTTGAAGTCTTGTTCTTGGTTGAGACTCATGCGGTGTACCAGTTGATGGGAAATGTATCTACCTCCTATGATAGTCAGTTGGCCATGCTGTTAAAACTAGAAACATGTACAGTAGATTAAGCAGAATGTGTAAGTGACACAGTGGAAGATTCTACTTGTATTATATACTTTAGATATTTTTTGGCGTTTGCCGAATCATCATGTGATAGCTTCATTGATAAATGATGAAGCTGCTGATCTAAACTCATAGTGTGCATAATACAACCTCCTCCATTGATTGTTCCCAGGAACAATGTTTATGTATGCTGAAATGTACCTCGTCTCAACACTTTTTATCTTTCTTGTTACATACACGTGTCTGTGATGTCACTGTGATATTGTCCTAATTGAACTGTGGTGTAGTTAAATACAATTTTAACTTGGAGAAACGTCATGTCATTCAAATACCTTAGATCAATAAGTTCTAATGAAACTAAATTTTTTGCAAACATGATACGAATATTTGTAAAAAGGAAAATCCTCGGCATAATTTGCTAGTTCAAGGCCTATGATTGTATATTTAGTGGTTCAATCAATTATTGTAAAGAAGGATTTTGCTTTTCAATTTGGTTATTTACTAAATACTTTACTTTCTAACTGTGCTTAGATCCTAATATATTTTCAATAATGTGCGTGAAATAAATTGATTGTTATCGCGATGATTTTGAAGTCATGAAACGATTTCCCATTGTAGACGTGTTTTGGCCATATTTAGCTTTATTTAAGTGTGCAGACAGCTTTCGTAATTACCTTGTGTGGTAATACTATACAGAAACTTCACTACCGGTTGACATGACATTTTTTTGTGAAATAGTTTTAGATAACACTTTTTTCATAAATCAAGATCGTTCTGAACTTGTATTGAAGTTAAAACATGACATGTTTTTGCTGTATGCTAAAAGTAGTGAAATCATCTAGAAAGATTGTAGTTATATTTAAAATCATTAATAAACCGACTTTTATAGGCAGACACTAATGGGTGTTATATGTGCTAATTGTGCTGACCTGAAATCACTTCACTTGTAATATGGGTTCGAGCCCCTCCTCTCACCTAACTCATCATGTCACATGATGTGAAAAAATTTGGCAGTTTCTTGCGAAGAATGGTCCTTCCCTGAGGAACCAGTATGTGGGTAAATAACTCAAACCTCAAGAAAATAAGTGATTTATAGTAACAATTAAATTGGAATTTTTTTTTTCTTACAATTTGTTTAAAGGACATTCTGGTACTGTTTCGCTCTATGGTTTATAATTTTAATTTGAGAATTCATGTCCGTGCAAAATAGTAAAAAACTAATAACTACATTTATTATCAAATTTTGAAGCTCTTGAAAAGTTTTGATGTAAAGTTTTCGACCATAAAAATTATAATCAACTCGATGATAAGACTGTGGTGTATTGATGTACAGAGGTAACAAAAAGCAATGAAACAAAACCAGGTAAGTAAAGAGATTGTCAAGTTAATATTTATTGGTTTATTATTACACTCCTACCCCAGCTTTGTTTGTACAAAGGCTAAAGGTTGCTAGATTACACACAAATTATTCTGCTGATAGATCTCTAGAAAGTATACAAGCAATTTACCTGTACAAAATAACAGGTATTGCAATGTAAGTGGGTAACAGTGATGGATGTTAAATAGCTTCATAACGAAGGTAAGAAATTTGGAATATTTAGACCATTCCGTTAGAAAGTTTGAAATATTCAAGACTATAATTTTGAGTGTGATCAATTAGGCATGTTGAAATTGATGTTTCTCTAAATGTTGGCTATTTCTGGTTGAAGATTGTATAAGTTGTTATGCCTTGTCTTATAAAATTTTTATTCTATTTATAATGATTGTGATTTATAGGTCATTGATTTCTTAACTTTTTGTTCATTTCCTGGTTTGGGTATGTTCATGATCTTTGGGTTCTTTATAAAAGTATGTATGTTACTAAGATGCAGTATAGACTATAATTTTGTTAGCTTCAACATCCCTTGAGTGCTTCCTTGGGCATTTGTTATGATTAATAGCAAAATATTCTTTATTGACATAAGCAGAATAAAGATAATGACATTAATAATAAAAAATCAAACTATTAGTTAACTTCCTTCAGAAACGGTTTATATGGCTGACATTTTAAGACAGAAATTAAAGCAATTAATAATAACTATGTTAACATAAAAGCCATGCATTTTATTACGATTTATTACAATACGAATCCATTTTGCTCAACCCTGTTTTTGATAAAGATTAAGTGAAAGAGGTGTATATGCTAAATAACAATGTAAATAACAATGTAAATAACAATTTACTTGACAGGTTTATATGCAATATTTTGGTTATATAGGGTTATTGTGGCATAAACCAATTAATATGTTGTCATGTGACATTTACATCTATAGAAGGAACACCTACAGTAGATAATGAAGTGGACAATAAAATCAGAAAAACGGTTGGTTCCTGTTCTTTTTGCACATGGATAGGAAAGCTGTCATATGAATGATTTTTTTTACCCACCCACATAGAAAGTAGTCTACCAGTCTAAGACTTGGCACACTGGTAATATGTAAAACTGCTTTTGAGCTCTAACTACAGGCTGGGAACCAGTGTGCCAGCAAGCAGTGGTTTTACTATCATGTAGCTAAGCTCTGCGGGGGAGAACAAGCTGTATTTAGTGTAAATCTTATTTCATTCAGAAGGACCCTAGACCTGCCTTACACTCATACCTGTCAGGTGAACTTGCTTAAGCACATGGTAATCCAAGGCTGTCACAGTGCAATGGTCAAAACACAAGTAACAATTCATAACCCTGTTATAAGTCTTACCGATGATACTATGGAATATAAATCACGGGTTCTAATTTCGTAAAACTTTATGTTCATTATCTTGGTCAGTTTGTCTTGGATTGTCAGATTTGGGATCTACAACATTGATAGAACATGACAAGGTGATATTTGTCTTTCTTGCCTTTCCTCAGTATTGTTTGATTTGCTTAGAAATACATGAACCACTGAGGATTTGTTTGAAAGTTACTAAGACTTTCAACAAATAATTTGAGTCCCAATCTATTTGCGTTTTACACAATAGACTTATTTTTTTTAACCATGTCTTCTTGTACATACTTTTGACTGATACTACCAGTTCTGTATTCACCAGTCACAAAATTTTCCCTGAATACCCCTATAAAGCATCAATGGTACTGTCGAAAATTAGAACTGGATTAGTCCATTAAAAAAATTTAGTGGGTAAAGATTTAAGACAGCTGACGCAGCATCACATTTTATCATCAACATGGTTATTATCTATCTAGTTTTCATCATGAATAAGCACAATACCACTTGTCATAGTCAAGCCATTCATTACAAGCAATTTTTTTCTTGTGTCAGAGGTCATAGTTAACAGAGGTCAAGTGACATGCTAATTAGATGAGACTGGTGTAGTGTATTTGTTTACAGGCGGTAGTGATTAACTGCAGAGATATATCCAAATAATCAGCCTGTAAACCAGTCTCCTGTGAAATTTGTAAATTCAGACTGTTTTTGTGTGTGTGCATGGTATTGGCTTTTGTTGATAAAGTGAAACTTTACAGCATTACAGATCACTTGGATATTTTTCTTTTGTGTGATGTAGACTCCGAACTATTTAACCTATAAATCAATAAGTAAGTGCTTGTTTTTTCATTACTTTCATTTGGGGTTGTAAATATTTTGTACTTATCTATGTATGAAGTTGATTAACTACAAAATTGTTCCGCTTATTTGATCAAGTGCCGATTATATACATCTGTGATGGTAATTTGTATTCTGTGGATGTAAAAATGTCTGCGGATTTCCATCTTGATGTTTTATTAACCAGAGTTCTGGAACTGATTTTAAAATGCATGAGTTTTATATTCATATTTTCATGCAGGCAACCTGTTTTTCTGAGTAGTCTGCACATTCCGAGCGATTTTGCTACCACAGTGATGTGTCATAAAAGGACGAAATTACTTGCTTTGTCTGTAGTCCAGATTCTTTAATTTTGTCATTACTGGTTTTTGTTCAATGGATGCTTTTTTGCTCTATGGTCTAAATAATTTTGCATTGTGATTATGATAAACATTTAAAAAAATGGATGTAAAAATGTCTGCGGATTTCCATCTTGATGTTTTATTAACCAGAGTTCTGGAACTGATTTTAAAATGCATGAGTTTTATATTCATATTTTCATGCAGGCAACCTGTTTTTCTGAGTAGTCTGCACATTCCGAGCGATTTTGCTACCACAGTGATGTGTCATAAAAGGACGAAATTACTTGCTTTGTCTGTAGTCCAGATTCTTTAATTTTGTCATTACTGGTTTTTGTTCAATGGATGCTTTTTTGCTCTATGGTCTAAATAATTTTGCATTGTGATTATGATAAACATTTAAAAAAATGTTTACTTGTGTGTCTGCTGTTGCAAGGCGTGTAGATCATGATCACTACCTTGTTACTTGTAAAGTACGTGTGCTTAGGGCTTGCGCTGAATACTTTA
>JAUMHA010373900.1:0-13036 GCA_032359765.1 Saxidomus gigantea | reverse complement strand
TAATCTATATCGATGGCTTCTTCAAATACAAATGCAGATGCAATCTCAGATTAAACACATTTGATGTCACTGGCTGATATACCCAGTTTAAGGAAACAGGAATTGTCTATTATTCAAGTTATGTTCAAATCTGCTTAAAATTCAAATAAAATTTGAAAGAATATATTTTCTTACTCTCCTTGGACTGATGTTACTTGTATATTTCAATTTTAAAGTTAGTATAATGCAACATATCCCTTCAATATACGAATTTAGGTACACGTAAATTAATATAAATACAGTTTCAGCTTTTAGTATTTGAAATCTAGTTTTATCACAATCCTATTTAAATTTGACAAAATATATTTCCTACCCTTTTTGGACTGATGCTATCTCAGCATTTCAAGCATTAAGTAAGTAATATCCAGCATACCCTTTCAAACTACGGTTTAAGAAGCACGTTCATTTATATAATACAGTTTCAGGATTTAGTAATTGAAAATCTGATAACTTACTAGTTCTATCACAATTCTATTTATACTTTACAGTCGAAACTTATTGCCGTAAGATTTTTCTAAATTGTGATATGCTCTTTTCCTAACGACACACTTTCATTTTGCTAGAGCATATACTTACATGATACTTTTTCGTTATATAGTACCGCTTGTTTTCAACACTTATATGACAATTTTTGTTTAAAACGTAGTGTATTCGCTCATCTTAATAATACATACACTATATATTTTCACTTAATACCTTGATAAACAAAACATGTGATAAAGTATTAATGATACCATGTCTGGAGCGTCTTCTATCTTACGAAGTTCTACAAGTTCAACGAAATCCTGTTCTCCATTTCCTTTTTTTCACAATTACCTAATTACCTAAATCTTATTCAAATATACTTCTTGCCTTAAATTATTGAATTTTGTAACCTTAAAATCTGTTTTCTCTACCTAAGTCTGATTTAATCTGTTGCATGAAATAGTATCAATGGATTACATAGAATGAATTATTAAAATTGAATAAACTTCATCTTTCATCAGAACTATACTATTTAGTCTTACATCATAACACACCATAACACGCCCTGAATTGTAAAACTCCGGGAAAGAATTGCGTCTTATGTATTCTAAATACATACATTTCTTGTTAGATGTATTGTTGAATGATAAATGATAAAATGTGTGTCCATTGTTAAATATAGTAAGAACCTGTACCTGACCAGTAATGAACATGTAGTGGACTTGTAGCGAGATCAATGAGAACAATGTTTTGGGTATTTAGTTTTGAGTCATTTAAGATAAAAAATATACTAGAGATTCAATAGAATGGATACTTATATACAAACCTTCTTAACAAAGATGTATCTATCTTCTGTTTTGTTTTTCGTATTTTAACATAAAACATAAGTGAAATACATTAAATATATAATAAAACCATACTCTTTTTCTTAATGTCATTATTTGCTTCTATACAGTGTCAATATTGACATTTTTATATTGGATGCTGCTTGAATTTTTCAAAGCCCACATCGAAATGAAATATTTAACATTTATACAAATATATAAGCAACGCATATGAGATAGAAAATGTTTTGTTTCCATACAGCTGTTTTAAGGCATACTGTTAGTTTACTTTTTATACTCTTGCAAATATATTTTGAAGTTATGATATTGTCATCCTCAGGGCCATAAGGCTGATCATCTCCTACATATACGGTGGCAATTAAAGAGACACTCCCTAAAACTGGTGTCAAATTAAATAACTTCAAAAGCATAAATAATATGATATTTGCAAGTACATGTATAATTACTTGACCTAAAAGCTTAAACTATAGATTTCAGTCATTATCGGTAAAATACACGATGTATGTTGCAGTTCCGTAATCCATTCAATAGTCTATATAAAGTTGTTATTGTACACTTAATGGGTGGATAGCGACTTGTTACAGAAGGTCACTATGTTGATTATTTGTGATGAAATGAAGCATTTTTCGATATTATTATTGAGGTCTATAAAATTGTATTTATGTATCATTTTACATTCAGTGAACACATTATTTATGTTTGGAGAACATATTCTGCAAAATGTAGGGAGTGCTTCTTTAAAGTACAAGCCTTAGGAAACAAGTTTCCAGCCAGAATATTCTATTACTCTTGTCATCCATCATCAAATCTCATGTCATCAATCAAACAACTTATTCACACACATCGTGCTGTTTTTTGTTTGTTTTTGTGTTGTTCTGTTTTTATTTGTTGGATAACGTTGTTTTTTTTCTCATAAATTACCTGAAGACTGACTGTTATACAATAAAAAAAATTCTTTTTCCTCCTCACAGGAATATAATGAAAATTAAAACAATGCAGTGAAATGACAGTTCTTCAAATTATGAAATAACACAAGTATCAAATTTAAGTTTTCTGTAATCATACTGCCGCTGTAGAATAAATAGTTAAATATTGAGATAAAGTTGTCCTGTAGATCTGTTTATACCAATTTTCATAGCAACTTGTGACAATTGTGGTTGTTATGATCACGTAACCCGAGATTGTACTGGGTTCGATCCTGGGTCCTCTATTATTCCTTTGTTTGTATAAATGACGTGATTCTATCATCATTGACCTATACGCAGACGACCGGACTATCTATAAATCAGACTACAGCATAAACAATTTCAAAAATTTTAAAAGAAACTACTTAATTGTGCAAATTGAATAGAGCGAGGTATGTCTTTACATCCTGGTAAATCAAAGTGTGCGCTAATGGCAACAAAATGCAAAATGCCAAAGAACAACATTTGTCGACACAAATTATTTCTATTGAATATGTTTTAATTGACAATACCTTTTCATGGAAAAATCAACTATCCAAGGTATTCAGTAAATTAATTCTTAAATTGCATGTTTAAAACAAATATTGTTTTACTTTTCTAATAATATGAAAGAAAGTGTATTACAATGCATGCATATTACCATGTTCTCACTGCTGTGATACAGTTTGGGGCAAAGGCGTCAATTCGAAATCAGTTATAAACACAATTCTGCAGATTCAAACAAGAGTCGCGCGGATTGATTTACGTAAGCCGCTTTTAACATGTTCCTTCGATATGTTTCGTGAATTAAACTTGCTTACGTTTAAACAGATGTGCATATTGCATGATCTTGCTTATTTTTAAACGTAAAGAAGCCGCTTTTACCGATACTGTAATAGATTGATTCATTTAAAAAGTGTAAAGTTTCATAGCCCCACAAACGCCCTCTTCATCCGTATGGTATAAACATAAATACAGAACTGAGTTAAGATACTTAAATATATACTGGTTTAAAATACAATAACATTGACAGAAATTAAGTTTATTTCTTGCATAGGCATTATGGTATTCAATTATGTAAATTAAAATTCATTCCTTATCAGAGTTCTCGCTATTGATTGACAAGTCAATTTGAATACACGAAAGAGTGTCCATAAAACGCATACTTGTGAAGCTTTAATACATCAAGTTAATGGACATAGACCAGACAATATAATGCATTGTTTTATTATAGAGTAAGAGTTTATAAGAGGCGAGAAATTTATTCATTCGTGCATTTTTATTCATTATTCTTACAAGGTCAGCAACTTTTCCTGCATATGTATAGATAGACAACACGTGCGGCAAAGGACGAACGCGTCCAATCACATTCCGTCTATATAAGTTACTGTAACAATGAATATGTGCTACGCGTTGAACGAAGTTAGGGGTATTTTTCAATACCGTAATAAATAGCTCCTAGTATTTTATCATTGAATAAAAAACAGTCAATCGTTAGGTGGAGAAAATTGAAATGGCATGAACTAATCACTCGTGGTTTAATAACTACACATCGAAACTCCTGGCTGTATTGTATTCGGGACACACTAATTCTTTCTTAAAAGCATAGTACAACAATATGTGAACATGCTGCGTTTTTAACATGCATGTCATTATCCCTATATATACACACTTCGAAATTGATTTTTGCTTTGGAAATTTGATGATTCGCGAACGTATTTTAGCAAGTGAGTGATGTTTTTGAGCGATTCGTGTTCAAGCTTGTCTGAAACTTGGGAAGGGGGCGGTTTTTCACTCCATATAAACCCTCTGTTTCTTCACCTATAAAACAAAAGCAAGATAATTCGTAGAAAATTAATAAACTTGATAATTTTCCTGATAGGCTAGAGATAGAGGCGTTTTCCAAAGATTGAAAACAATCACGCAACATATATTGCATGGTGATTACCTATGAAACACTGCCTGCAAAATTCGACATTGATACATGTGCCACAAAGTTTGTGGTATTCTTTATTTTTATAGACTAAATACCCTTCAATTTGACCATCGCAATTAATTTGATACATTCATCAATGGTTTAGTATCATTAAAAAGTTATTATGTAAGCTATAGCAAATATGTATATAACAGTCTTATTCCCATTAAATATAGTTGAAATGTTACTAAAATCACTTTTGACTGGCCAAGTCATAAGATGATTTTCCAACAATTTTGTATGATAAAGTTTTGCTTCTATCCATTAATAAAAGAAATTGTTGAGCATTACTTATTTTCTTTTGATTTTCTAAACATTTTTTATGTTTTAAGAACATTTTTTAGCCATATTTGTTCTGGTCATTTTGAAAAGTATTATATCTTTAAACGTTGATGTATCATTATTCTTTCTGTATATTCATATTTTTTAAAGAGCAACTTCAAGTGACTAAGAGGCTATAAATGACCGACTGCAGCTAAAGTTAATATGTTAATATTATATCTAATGTCGCAGTGCAAGACAAGTAAGACAACAACAAAAACATTAAAACAAATGTATGAATTCAGTTAACATTTAAAATAATATTTGAATTGATGCAATCTTATGGATTTTAGAAATGTAAATACCGGAAGCTATAGCTTTGTCTTGAACCAAGCAAATCTAAATAAAGGAACAACAATTGTTACTTGTGATAAGTAATCACCTTACACGAGATGTACGTTTAACTTCTCCATAAATCATTGTCTGAACTTTTACAAGCAATCCAGGTTTGATCGATGAAGTATAAATGCTTTGACAAATTGTAAATATATATATATATGAAATAAACATACATTTGCGAGTATATCTGCTATAACTAGAATATAAAACATTACCAAATTACCTCCAACGATAGACAGAAGTGGATTATCTTGTAGCCTATAAAATTGCTTAAGAACTCATACAAGGAGCAAATGGTTCGG
The DNA here is from genome assembly GCA_032359765.1 of Saxidomus gigantea. Taxonomy (NCBI): domain Eukaryota; kingdom Metazoa; phylum Mollusca; class Bivalvia; order Venerida; family Veneridae; genus Saxidomus; species Saxidomus gigantea. The sequence continues at coordinate 7,806 of JAUMHA010373900.1, read as the reverse complement.
TCATACTATTCATTCGGTAAGTCTTTATTAAAGACTGTTTAAACTAAAGTTGTACCTAATTTGGTGATCTAGAAAAAAGCCAGATGATCTCAGTCAAAAACATTCAACGGTATCAATACCCTGATTACATGAACCTGAACCACAATACCATTTTTTACCTGTGCTGTATTGAAACACCGTTTGTATTGACCGAATGTTCAAAACACTTGCGTTTATTCCGAAAGAATGTTGGTATATAAGACCTTGCAATAATTACAGGCTTGCCATCGAGCCGTTTCGCTGGAGCACTGGGAAGCATTTAAGATTGTGATAGTTTAATCAGATTTAGTACAAAATTGCGATATCTTGAGATACTGTTTATTTTTAGATTTCTAGACAAAATATGCAAATATTAGTAGGAAGAACATCATTTGTTAATTGGGTACAAATAGAGGACGCTAATTTGTTTCTGAATCGGAAGTCGAATTGTTGAATAAACCAGAATATCTAACAAAGATTGTTAGGCATTCAGAAGTGCAAAAAAGATAGAACAATTATGTTGATGGTACAAAGTGGAAAGGTAAAATTTTGAAAGTAAGAACAACAGTTATTTTGCCAGCCTCAATAGTACCGGACAATGATGAACATTGGTCCGATATGTTGAAAATTCTTTTCAGTTAGATAATAACAAATCAAGCATTATAAACTAAAGATATGTGAACAATTGACCTTACGCCAGGTTCTTGATTGACAGATAAGAATCTCTTATCAGACCAATCAAGCAACTAGCTGATACAACATGTGACGAACGTGGTTATTAGCCGCCATTTTGTCCGTCAAACATTCAAAATGCGTCCGTTGACGGACATGCAATATTTGGTATTTTCTGTGTAAGAGAGAGTATTTAGTTTATAGTGATAGCCACATCGTTAATCGTGTTTACGGGGTTAGTTTGTAAATTCTATTAGTTTTGTGATTCTTCATACGTTTTAAAATGATCTAATAAAACGTTTTTTTAAGAAAAAAAGCAAGAAGACTGACGTTCTTTCAGAGACCCATTTAAAAGAGTTCTCAAAGATTTATCCTGCCGAAATAAACTCAGACTTTAATAGTGTTTCCCGTCACTAACGCCCTATTTCAACAGTATTTCGTTTATTTGCAACTTGAGCAACCATCGTTTCGGGAAATGACATGCACTATACGTCTACGAAACTGCCAATTTCTTCAAATAAGAAGACAAGGAAGGTAGTTAAACTCGAGCCCTTGATTCTAAATTTAATATATGTTTAATGATAACAAGTAAGACTGTAACCAATCAACCATGGAGGAGATCGCAGTTAAAAATGAAATACAGGCCCTGTCAAATGTATCTTATACAAAACGTGCCATCATGTGTGTGTGTACTTATATTTGAAAGGCTTTGATCGATGCATCTGGTTGTTTTGGGGCTTTCACATAATAAACTTTAAGTGCACAATGATAATATAAGCCATGCTCGGTCATATGTCTACGACCGGTAGCGAGGGTAAATACCTCCAATTAGTCAGTCAGTCAGATTTATCTGGTACATTTGATTTAAAAAGTAATAGTGGCAAATAAATGATGCTATAGATGGACATACAGTTGTTTGTCATTTTAGAAAATAACAGCAATAACAAAAAGAAACAATAGCCAATAATAAACTTTAAAAATATTTGATTTTCATGTGGAGGCATGATTCAGAAGTTGTATCAAAATGATAAAAATGTATATGCTTAAAAATGCTTTACTGTATATAATCGGTTTTGTTTTAGTTAAAAAAGTGTCACATTGTTTCAAACTTAAAATCCCATAACACGATCCGGTTCGCAGAACCGCATACAAAAATTAAGTCTCCCACGAAATACAAATCAGAAACCATGATCACACAGCTACTTTTACTGATGACACATGTTTAATGCTTATCTATATCTAATCTTTAAGAGCTTTTCAATTAACGCCTCTTTGAAGAGTTTTTTATAATTAATGCACAGCGGACATAATAATGCTACCGTAAGTATGTGATAACTGATTTTATGGTGCCAATTAAAATAACATTTCAATTTCATGACAATACAAATGATTGCAACGCGTCTGCAAATAACTAGCCTTAATCTGTAAACAGAATGCCGCACGCGTTTACGATAAAACTAAATTCACACAAAGTAAACTTTATGTTTTTTTATAAAGATATTTTATAAATCAGCAAAAGGATCATAGGACAGTTAAATATTATCAAATATATATTAAAAAAAATGATTTCAGACTCAGTTCAATAGAGATCTGTATGAGCGTTTCCTGTGTTTGTCGGATTTCGCAGGAGTAGTGCCCCTTGATTTCGGTGGGCGTTGCTATGATTCTCCTGGCGTAAGGTCAATTTAAGGCCAAGACTATACAAATTTTTATCCAAGTATTAGGTGAATTCGTTCGAACCCAATCCTTGAATTATATATAAAAACACTGTAATTAATCTAACAGGTTTTTATTGTTATAAAAATGCTAAATAACAGGAAAGCATATTGGATCAAAATACTGAAGTCGATCTCCGTTTTGCTCGATTGTATAAAAAGCTTGCAGATAAAGCTTATCGAAAAACTCTAGACTCCGCTTGCTTGAAAACAAGTTCTAGTGTAATATAAGGAGTCACGTCATGATCCCCGTGGGGCTCGAACCCACAACCTCTGGGATGAGTGGCAGACACCTGAATTTCTCACCACCGCTCTTCTCTGCTGACATATTCGTTCTCTCGATTAATAAGATTATTGGCGCGTAGTTACTGAATAATTCAATTGTTGCGGGCTTTTTATGTGCCTATAAAAAACGAAAGGATATTCCAAAAGAAGCCTCTACTTTTAATTCAATCTAAAGAGACATTGCATTGTAATTTTTTAGGGAAACTACCAGGGGAAATCAGTAGAGTTTCAACTGATTTTGGGCAAATTTGATCTTCGTTTTACTTCTAAAAGCAAATGTAATTTTTTATTTTTTAATATTTCTTTTTAGCTCATTTGAGCACGAAGTTCTTATGGTGAGCTATTATTATGACCGTCCATCGTGATCATTCAAACAATATCACCACCAAATCCACTTGGCAAATTCAACAAAACTTCAAAGGAATGTTCCTTGTATGCTCCTCTATCGAAAGTGTTCGAAGAATTACATTCAACGCAGAATACTGGTTGTCATGTCAATCAAAAAAGAATAAAACCTTCAAACAACTTCTCAAGAAATGCTAGGCCTAGAACTTCGATATTTTGTGTGTAGTGTTGTTGAGTGGTCTTCTACAAACTTTGTTCGGGTTAACCCTGGCACTGCCCTGGTGGTAAACATTTTACAAAGACTTGTACTGTGAAATCTTTTTCCTAAACACCGCCAGACCCGGAGCTTAAATACTTAGCACGTAGCAATGTTTAGGGGACCACTATCAATATTGTTGAAATTATGCATTGACTTTGCCCTTAAGTTTTAGTTATTTAAATTACATATACTTTATATAGAACAAATGAGTATCTTCTCTAGTGGTCATCTAATAAGTTTGTTCAAATGTTGGCCTAATGTCATAATTTACCCCGCCCGGTTGTTACTGGTTTATATACAGTAATCTTCAAAACTCTTCTTGTGTAAACCGGAAGTCAGAGAACTTAGATATTTAGTGTGTATTATCCAGTAGATCTCTACCAAGTTTGTTCCAATTATGCCCCTTAGGTCTAAATTGGCCCCAACCTAGATGTTTCATATGTACATATGTACTAGTCGAAACTTCTAATGCACCACCTGTCTTATTCCTTTTTTATTTGATAATCGGCCATTCCAACATCTGCCAGCTTAGTTTTAGCTATCGATGCAAAAAGCTATCATGTCATGTATTCATGATGACATTTGGTAGAAATGTCCATTACATGAATTTAAAATGAACGAGTGGTACACATTTCATAAGTAAGACAACTGTAAGAGTGGTTTTTTTCAAGAAAGAGCATCAAGGCAATAACCTATATTAGGCTTAAGGAGGTTTGAACGTTTAATTAAAATTCTATGCCATATGAGTTGTACCACTCGATCATTTTGAAATTCATGTAACGGAAGTATTTACATTGCACCCAGTGTCTTTATAAATGTGAGACATGACAGCATTAGTGCATCGATAGCTAAAAATAATCTGGCAGATATGTGAAGGATAGATAACTAAATAAAGAAGAAAAAAGACAGGTGCATGGTTCGTTAGAAGTTTTGTTTAGTACAATGTATATATAAATATTGGAAACTTATCAAAAACCACAAGGACCAGATTTTAGATGGTTCGTATGTAGCATTGTGTAGTGTTCATCTACAAAGTTTGTTAAAAGCATGCCAAGTAGGTCAAAGTTGACCCCCAACCGGGGTTCACTTGTTTTACGTAGATGTTTTAGCGAAATTTTCAACAACACAAAAAAAGAAGCTTTACCAAATCTTTTCAAACAATTCTATTTATGCAGAGCTCTGGTTATTATGACAACAAATATAAAATTCTTTTTCAACAAAACTACAAGGCCCACGTCTTGGATATTTGGTGTTTAGCACTGTCTAGTAGACCTCTATAAAGATTGTTCAAATTGTGCTCCAGGCAGGGTCATATGTGTTACATATAAATATATATTAAACTTAAAGTCTTCTTGTCAGAAATTGAAAGGCCTATAATTTGAGATTTGGTGTGCATCATTGTGGTGTGGTCCTTTATGCGTTTTTATCATGTCCCTGGGTCACAATTGGGACTGGCCCAGAGGTCGCTTGTTTTATACTTGTATATGGAAATATTTCAAAAATAGTTTGTTTACAACAATTAGGCATGGAGCTTAGATATTGGTAGCATCACCGAATGGCCCTCTACCAAGTTATACCCCTTGGATCAAAATTGACCTCGTCCTAGTGTTCTCTTGTTTTATGAAGATTTACGCAAGGAAATATATTAAAATTTTCTTGTCTAAAATCATGAGGCACTGAACTTATGTGTAGCTTCGCTAAGTGGTCCTCTTCAACGATATGTTCAAACAATGTCCCTGGCGTCAAAATCGTCTACCCTCTACATTAGGGGTCACTTGTTTAATACATTTAATGATAAACTTGAAACATTTTCTTCAAAACCATAAGGCGTACGCTATATACATAAATATCAATATGCAGCATTTCCTAGTTGACTAGTTTTAAGATGGGTCAAATAAGGTCATCGGGTCAAAATTGGTACCGATCTAGGGTTCACCTGTTCTATTTTGAATTTTATATTTTTTATTTTGTCGTCCAAAACCCATTAGGCTCGGAGCTAGATAGTTCTCATGTAGCAATATCTACCAAAATTGCTGAAATTGTGCCCCTTGGGTCAAATATTTCCGTGCTTGGGGATATGTTTTACATAAACGCAATTATTTTTTCAGAAACAGAAACAGAAAAGGCACTTTTATAGTTGGTATGTATCAAATGTGTATCCTCTATTAACTATGTTCAAAGCATGTCCCTGGTTTCAAACTTGGCCCCGCCCCATGATTCAGTTGTTTTATATAGACTTTTACAGGGGTATATTTTCACTTTGTTTTATATGACCCTGATGTTAACCTTGTATAACGGCCACTTGTGCCCAGGTGAGCGATAAAGGGTCAGCTTGGTCTTCTTGTTTCTCTTAGTGGCATGTGCACATTTTCGTAGAAAGACAATTGATTCTTGTGAGCATTGTTTTGTTCTTAGTTTAGCATTTTATATACGTTTTCAGGTGATAAAGTTCCTAAACATTTTAATGCTAGAACATTACAACGTGTCGGCCCACACGGTCTAAATACATCAAAGAAATCTTACATGTACATTGTAGCACTTTGTACTATAGACACGTAACTGAGAATGCATATACATGAATATAAACTTTGCCATTACATTAATTAGCATGTTGTTCCTTTTTTCAAAATCAAATGTAAAATTCCTCATTGTTGCACATCAAGTTAAATAAAAAAACAAACGGAACCTTTAGTGTATGCAACAGAGGAAATGTTTTATTAAATAGACTTGTATCGTCTCAAGCGTGTGGTTTCTAAAGGAAATAGCTATGTTCTCGTCTCATAACAATTCGGAATTTTAAACACAAACTATATCATTTCTTTGATAGGAAATTGCTTTGTATCATTTCCTAGACAGTAAATATTCTTGCTGTAGGAATCTAGCACGTCATTCCGACACTATACCTTTAGAATATGATGTAGTTTATGTTTATATGGCACGTCTTGAGATATTTCTAATGTGTCAGTCAAAAGAAAAGAATTCTACTCTTGAACAAACATTTTTGGAAATTGGACAAAGCAATGAGCTTTCATTAGAAAGATATTTTACTTTACAAATATACCCAAAATAAATTGTGTAATAAATACTTTTAATTCGAGATTTAAAGTAAAAATTGTCCATAATAAGTTGCATTCTCGCTCTCAGACTGATGTTTGATATTAATCCACCGGAATTCAAACTGAACTTGACCTAACTACAAGAATCGTATGTGTACGTATAGTTTTAAAGTACTCGTGTACATAATTTATGCATGTCTAAACGACATAAAGTTTTGATGAGGCCAGTTTCCGTACAAATTCAAAAATGACTTTTCGTTTGATAATGACAGAAAATATAAAATAAGTTAATCATTCTCGAAATTACTTCCTGAAATAAAAGTAGAAGATGAAATAATTATCATAATTTGTTTTCCCACACTAAGGCAATCACTTCAGGAACGGCCAATAATTCTCAAAATTATGTCTTTCAGCGTTGAATTAAGTTAGGTTTAGGAAGCATTTACACGTATGATGCGTTTCAGTAGAAGATAAATTATTTTTACAAATGCTGAACACTCGTACTAGACTTCTAAATACAATTTCCCATTCATGTCATAATTCAATTTTCTCACTGTAGCTTTCAAGAGAGGTATGTTAATAGACGACAATTAGAAACTCGCCAACCTACCGTTTCAGAGTGACTATTTCCATAATTACGTCAACCGTTTGTATGAAAGTATGATATGTTTTCAAATTGATGTCTCACACACACAGTGATGATTTGTATATAAGAAACAAGTCTACTAAAGCGCCACAGCATCAACATGTCTTAAGGTTTAAGTCGATACCCAAATCGGTTTGTCACAGACCTAGTGAAAGGGACATATTTCATTATGAAAAAAGTGTAGAGACTTCCCTACAGTGCAACAAGATTGTTGATCTTATTATGCAAGGAGGGATTACTTTCTTGATGCACCAAATGGATGACTTATACAGTAAATTAACGAGTTTACATATACTACTTATTTCAATTATCTGTCTAGACAATTATTTTAGATGTTATTAAGTGTCATTGCAAACTATGCATCCTGATGAGAACTGTCACAGAAATGTTCCTCTAAAGGAGATGTATGTATAGTTAATATTTGCTGTTCAATATTAACGTCTCAAGGTGTTAAACATGTCTCCTATGCATATTAAACTCATAACGGTTTTAACTTTCTATCTTAAAGTAAGTGTTCTTTATACTTAGCATTTCACTTTTGAACTGTTACTGTAACCACATAAGTATTTGCTAATAAAACGCGATAACGATGGAGAAATCTGCGACATCACCAGTTCACGAGAGTGTTGTACCATTTTCAGCTTTTAAGTATTAACCTTGTTAATAAAAGTTGAAATAGATTTCAGAATCTTTATAAGTTTACGCTTTGTACTTTTTACTATAACAGTATTACGGACTGGAATCTTTTACCTGGGCAGGTGAAAAAACATAAATTCCTAATTAGCTTTCTAACATGCTGTTAAGAAGTAC
>JAUMHA010373889.1:0-10255 GCA_032359765.1 Saxidomus gigantea | reverse complement strand
TATAAAAGATTTTCATTCGACGGTCTGAATAGATAGATGTTGCACGTAATCTTTTTAGATAAATAAAAAGTTTAATATAATTCTTGATCGAATATATTTCACATGCTATGTATATATTTCTACAATTTAAGTGAGATAATAAATAATTTATGTTTGGCCCAATGAAATGTAGAGAAAACATAAGTATTTATTAAATAAATAAGCCCACAACAGAAACAAACTGAGAAATCTATGCATATTAGTGTTAAAAAAACAGTTGTTGATCTGAGATATTTTTGTCAAACGAATAATATAATTTTATTGAAAAGCTGATCAAAAGTTTGTATGTAAAATATGTTTGGATACATGTTTGATAATTGGAAGATGTCCCTTTGAACCATACCTCTTCTCTTAGCACCCCAGAAAATAGTCCAATGTGTTCATCATGGTCATATCTCTGACAGGCATCATGGAGATTGTACCCCCACTCGATAATCATCTGTTCCAAACCAAACCTTCGTTGTAGGTAGGTATACAGGAAATCGGCCATCTTGTCACGTACGCCATCAGATTTCTGTTGAAAAATTATATTTATAAATACAACTTTTATACAGTCATGCAGTATAACATTATTTCTTAACTAAATTTTCTTTTTTGATATTTTAGTATTGTGTAAAATGCCACTACGGTACATTATGGGATTACTGCCGGTCGAATACAAAACTTAATTATGAGAGTTGCATGCACGCATATACATGTACACACCTCGCTGACAAAGATCATACCTCACAGAGAAGGATAGTAAACCTCCTGCATACAACAACAAATATAATAAAGCCATAAGGCAAATAGGCTGCAAACCAGAAAACTCCTGTAATTACACTTAAGTCTTGATCAGTCAGAAACAACTTGTACCCCTTAGTTTGACTGTTAGTAACATCAAAAAATTCAACTGCAAAAACACATTACTTGGATTATACTGACTGGAAAGTGCAGTCAGGTAAATCTCCTACTTTCAAAATAAAACCGGCCTGGTCCTAATGCTAAAAGAGATACTTAGATCTATTAAACAAGACATACAGCGGCGTCATTAGCTCCTTTCTCTCTCCAGATATCCTTGATGAGCAGGGAAGCATCACGTTTACCTAGACGGCGATTTCTAACAGGTCCATCATGTTGTAAGTACTTTGGAACTGATGGTCCCGTGCCCTGTGGGAAATTCAAGTTCATAATTGCAGTATCTTTCATGATGTACATCAAAGCTTTACCTTAATCATTCACAAAAAATAGTCTCCTTTAAGTGTACTCTTATTTCAACTGAGATATCTTTTCAGAAGTTTTGGACATCCAGGCAGTGCATAAAACATAATGTCAATTCACATTGATAAAAATCTTTAATGGTTAAATTAAATTCATGTAAAAGACTTGATACAAGCAACTTCATAAAACTGAATGAGTGCCCCTTTGAACATTAGAATGTTACACTTGTACTAACTATACAGTCTGTAAGATTGACAAGTCCATTTTCGCTATTTCGCATGGCTCTAAGGGTTTATTTATATACTGACTGACTAAGTAGTACCTGTCCATCAAAGTATTCAGCTCCTCCTGTATCCACAACTTCACCGGAAGCCATCTCTGACAGCAGGACATCCACAAGTTCATTACTGGCTTTGCCCTCGGATAACTCTTTCCATCTGGCCATTCCTCCACGGACATTATCAGCACATTTGTCCCAGTCTGGTCTGAAAAAAAAATGTCAGACTCTCTTCAGTCCTTGTTTATCAGAACAAAGTAACATACATGTATGTAGAACTCTACTCTTTAATTTGCACTCTTTGATTCTCCAATTTTTACTCTGTAATTTGCACTCTTAATGCTCAAAATTTTAAGTCTTTAATTTGCACTTTTTGATTCTCAAATTTTTACTCTTTAATTTGCACACTGTAATTCTCAATATTTTACTCTTTAATTTGCACTCTTTAATTCTCAAATCATCTGATGTACTCTAACATTCTTATAGCCATTTCAAACAAAAGAGTGAAACTCTTGTACCTGACAGGAGTACATGGCATGCCTACTGTGAAAATCTGACTACGGTAGTGATAAATACTGATTTTTATGTGAAGAAGTTGTCATTTTTTTTGCAGAGAACAAATGAATGCCCGTGCAGAAATAATGAAAATTGATGTATTTACTTACTGCTCTTATCTCAATGACCTCAGACTTGCAATGTTTTAACTTTAGATAATAATTATACTAAAGAACTGTCCATCTCTTGGAGTTGTAGTACATATTAGCGCAATTCTGAATTAGCAGTCAGGCACAAAAATCATTAGGGTATAGCACTAATGTGCAGAAATAATCACGGAAAAAAAATTACAGACAGAATCTTGCACTGCAAATATGGTGAAAATTAGAAGCTCCCCGAATATTTCTGCATACATCATGCCAATCCTGTCTCATCTGGCACCTGGTTTTAAAGGGAAACTGCCTTAATCAGCACTGTCCCTTAGTCTTTGTATTGGAAGCTGCATAGTGGAAAACCTAAATCATCTGGCAATCTGCTTTGACTGTCATAATCAAGTGGCCCCAAAGGGTGCCGGATTAAACAGGTTTTATAGAGTACAATGATTATTTTACCTTGGAGTAGAACTTCGTCTGAGTGTCTCACATTCTGTATAGAACTCATCTCTCTGCTTCACCACTTGTTTGTGTACTTCTAAAAGAGCTCTGTGCAACACAAAAATGTACCGGTAAAATACACTGAACTATTAAAATTGCAAAATGAACACAACATTACAATAAATATTTAATATGATGAATAATTTGATATAATAACAGGTATTATTGAATACATCTATTTATACTGAAAACATCACTGAACTTGAATACTAGTGTGTATTTCTTAAATTGTTGTTGGATGCCCACATTTGCTCAATATGCTGTGCTCCAAATGTAAGAAAAAAAACCCAAGAATGTGGTCTAGAAGTTCCGACTGTGATCTATTCTGGTTTGTCTTTGTAAATGACAGTTTAGATTAAACCAGACTGTTTATTTTACATTGGTGGTAGACTTTTGCAACTTTTATTAGTAACTCTTGATGCCTACTTCATGGAGTTTTGGCCAGAATTATTGCTAGAGGGATGTTCAGTACAAATTCATACTTACTCATGTTCTTGTTTCAGTTTATCAAAGTCACCTTGTATGATACCTACACTTTCTTCAAGTTCCTGAAAATAAATATAGCTCTATATATATAAGTAACACTGAACTAACACCACTGTGAAACAATTAATATTTGTGTGGCATCTATTAATGGTTGACTTCATGAATGGGTTGATCTCTAAAATGAATGTGGATTTCAACAAAAAGCCATCTAACATTAAAAATTTGGATTGCATTTTAATCATTAACATTCCATGAAATTTTATGCCCATAAATTTACTGCATGCAACATTGCACATATATTGAGAAAGAGCACTTTTCAAAGAAATTATTGCCATGCATAAATAACTTAAAACTATGTCCAGAAGAATTCAGGAGCAGGGATTTTTTTTCTTCAGGGAGGTAGGTTGTGGATTGGCAAAAAGAAAATCTGACCAAAATAAAAAAGATCATGACTTAATCACTGCAGCTTTTGTCCAAGAAAATTTTAATTAATATAATTTATATAACGGCATTCATGAGGATAAATTATGCAAATACAAATTTCATGCATACATGTAAATTAGAAAAAAAATTCATGAAAATAAAAGTGTATTTACAATATGTTTCTTTTCCAGAGTCTCGTAATCTCTTCTAGGAATGACATCACCATAGTTGGCTTCCATTTCACTAAGACGCTGTGAGGCAGCCTTCTCATCTTCCCTTGCACGTCTGCAAAATAAATAAATTTCATGTTTATAAATGTTCAGGGTGCCAAGATGGTGCTCTTTGCTGGTCAAATCTTTTTAAGTTTTAATTTACAATTATTCATGTAAAAAACGTTTTTTTTTCTCAAAATGTTTTATTTATTTGTTGTATTGCTCTAGTTTAGAGTGTTTGACAAAATAATTTAAAAAGAGATACTTCCCTTAATTTTACATTTTTACTTTCCATGAAATTAGTGATTCTAACAATGGCATATTTACAACACATATCCATCTGATGGCAAGTGATTCTACCTCTGCAGCCAGTGCAGACAATGATCAGACTGCTCTGTCCGCTATTCAACCAATAAATTTGTCCGAGCAATTTGTCCCTATCAAAGAGTTATGATGATACTGTCCTTACAGAAAGATCATTGCATGGACAAGTCCATTTTAGAAATTTAGCATAGTCAAGGTTTGAAAAATGAATTTTCAATATTCAAATTTAATTAAGCTCACTTACTCTGAGCCACTTTCTAATGTAAAAGCTATAAAAAATTTATATTTAGTAACAATTTCGAAGAAAAACTAACTTGAGAGCAATTTTCAGCATCACAGGATCATCTTCCTCTTCATCATCTTTCTTCTGTGACATCTGATAGTCTTCTTGCTGGTATCTAAGATCGTTAATGTCGGACTGTAACAGTTTCCGTGCATCGCGTTCATCACGGTATAGTTTGTACTGATTTGCTAAGTCGTCTTGGAGTTTTGCCACCTGAGTATTGAGGTCTTTGCCGTCGTTCTTAAAATCTTCTATCTTTCGGTATAATCTCTTGTTTTCTCGTTTAAGATCTGACATTTCTATTTAAAATAGTGTTGAAAAGGTTATTTGAAATTACTATAAATTATAATAATATAGTTTTAGTTATGAGCACCTGATTGTTTACAATTACTCTTATTACTCCTGTGATTGCTAATTTATAGTTTTTGGTCCAAAAGGCTTAATTCTATCTCAAAAATACTCTTTTCATGGAGGTGCTGTGGTGAAGGGGTAGAGAGTCTATCTCCCTCCACAAAGGTTACACTGAGGTCAAATCCCGTGAGTTTCAGAATGTATTCTTTCAGTGTGAGCACTACTCAGATATCCTATAAGCAATCACTGTGAGTGGTAAAGAAGAACTTGAGTTTTTAATTACAGTCAGAAAAAGAATAAGTTTATAACTAAGCATATTTTCATTTCGAAATGCATTAATACCTATAGAAATGACATACAGGTGTAAGTATCATAGATATATTAGCCTTGCTGGGAAAAACTAATGTAACTTTATATCAAAAGTCACAGGTTCAAATCCTGTCAGCCGAACCTCTACAATTTTTTCCGGCTCGATTACTCACCGGTCAGTCACCCCAGGAAGCAGTCAATCAAGTGTATTTCCCTAATATAAGTTGCGTCTATCACCAATGTAAAATAAGCTAACATTATTCAACACAGTCACTGTAAAAAGGAGAGAAAGAAGTTGAGAACTTCTATAATTAAAAATGCTTCACGAAGGCACTCCTACATTTTTCGCTACGTACCTTGTTTCTCTTCATCTCTGATACTCATTATTTTCTGATCACATTGTTCTGATACTGTCACAAGCATTTGCTGAAATTTAATTTAATTTATACTGTCTAAATTAAACGTGTGCCTATATATATATATAATTCAATCAAAAACATTTTAAAAACCTTTATTTCAGATTATCTACAACTCTTTTGATTTCATCACAGTAATTATGCTGTCTCTCCTGTGTGTAATATTTCTGCACTATCGTGTTTAAAAAAATCAATAAACAGAAAGAGCTTGTTAGCAAATTACTTCCCTTTATTTATTTGCATAATGCAAACAGCTCATAATATTTAAGCTGATTTAATGGTATCTTTATATCCAGTTATCATAAATTCACGTTCCACAAATGTATGTCAGATCTCGAATAGATATTTCAAAACAATCTGTTTCAATAATGAAAAAGATATTGCAGAAAAGTAAAGTGAATTGAAAGCAATATAAAGAGTTATCAAAGTAAACAAGAAGACGAAATATAATGAATGATATCCAAACTTATTAATAAAGTGTACTATAATACCTTTAATGGTTCAAGTTCCCTAATTTGTTGTCTTTGTAATGCAAACATCATCTCATACTCGTTTTTAATGGCTGATAACAAAGGTTTGTACGTCTTGAAGTCCTCTATAAGGTATTCAAACACTTCTCTGTGTGCCTTAAAACAATCATATTGAAGTTAAATATAAATTTCAAAAGCTGACAAATTGACAACTGAAAAATAGAGGTTATGCTATAGGACAAATGACTGTGTTATCAATTAAGATAGTACTTTTCAAATACATTATAAAATTTACTAAATAGGCCATTAGCAATAAGATTTCTTTGAGACAAGCTGTATTAAAACCATGGAATTACTGTAAAATGCATGTATTATGAGTCTCAATTTGGTGTACAGTAATCATTCCTCTGAGAAATAAGCTGATACATTCAGATGATTCTTTCCCTATATGGTATAACACCCGTTTCAGCAATCTTTCATTCAGGGGGATAGTTAGTTTACAAGTAACTATCACTTTTGGTATTTAATGACCAGTATTTAGACTCCTATCCTGTCTAAGAAACTGCCAACTTTCTAACAAAAAAGGGTCTGGTAAACCTTTTCAAGTCATTGATCTTAACCATTCATAAAAGATAATTGATACAGTTAAAGTTGAGGTTTCAAACTCAGTAACAACATAGGTCTGTCCCAATGAGTTTCTTTTTTACTGAAGTTGATTGTAAACGTAAGTTTGAAGGTCTAAAAATTTAACTACCTGTAACCGTAATTCATTCGGTTCTACCTCTGTTACATCTAGAGCACGCAACTCTTTCTTTAGATAATTCTCCAACTGGTCAAGAAACCTGGGTTTAGGGATCATATTAGGTTTGCCCATCTGTTCATCACTGACAAGTACCAGACTTTTGTCCTTAGTCATCATCAAGGAGGTAGTTGGTACAGAGTGGCCACTGGCATGTGCTGGCCATGCATCCAATTCTCCTGTCTGTGTGTCCACATATGGCTGAAATCAAGAAGTCAATACAGATTTTGCACATGGTAACTGATATTAATTAAAACTTGCGCAATACTCTGTTATAACAGTCTTTAAACAAGGACATGTTTATTCTGCGGGCCTACCTGCGGGCCTCTGCGGGCCTATCTGTGGGCCTATTTAACATGTGTTTGAACAATTTTAGCAAAAGAAAAGTATATGTAAATTTGGTGTTTAAATGATGTTTTCATTAATTTTGGTATCAAGCAGATGTCGAGTGTTTGAAGTAATAGAGAATCTGACGTATTTTTAACTGCGGGCCTCATAAAATAGGCCCGCAGCTGGAAAAATGTCGAATACAAGGGAATTTTGTGCAGTTTACGCTAAGATGTTAGAAATTAGTGACTTAAAATTCATTCAAACATCTTAATTCATTGGTGTAAAGTCTTTCTGTATTCTAAAAAATGCCTAAACTGGCATTTTTAGCACTTTTTACTAGGCCCGCACCAGGCCCGCAGAATAAACTTGTCCTTTAAACAAAACAAAAAAACAATCAGACTGAATCTCATTTCAAAACAACATCCTCAAAAATAAATGTTAAATCTAAGTAGTTCTTGCCAATTCTGAGTATCATGTCAACCCAACTACATTCTTAAAGAGGGGAACTGGATTTTACATTTATGTATCTGACTAAATGTCAGTCATAATGGCAAAACACATGTTCAGCATCCAAATGTGTATCTTCGTATGTGTTGATTTTGTCTATCTCCCTTTCAGTATTTGGTGTTTACATTATTTTGCATTTGGTATTAGAATATTTATCATGAATTCTTGAATTTGACAAGCTGTCATTTATAAGAACAGTCTATACATATGAATAAACTTTAGTGACTGTTGTTTCCACTCCCTCATGTTAATCCATGATTAAAAAATAGTGTTGATTTAAAAAAAGATCAGACTTACTCTGAGTGCTTTCGGTGGAGGTAAGGCATAGACATTTCCTCCAATTTTGTATGTTGGTCCATTCAGACCCTCAAACTTTCCACCATGTCTGGGCGAGAAGGTTTTGGCCCTACAAACAGCAAATTATAAATGTTTACAAAATGCTGAAGTCAGTAATGTTCAATGTTGTTTTGTTATATGCCTTGAGTAGGAAGTTTTTCTGGTGAAAATAAATTGAAATTCTAAATGCTGTTATCTACAAGGATCTAGCAAGACTTAATACATTTCTTTGATTTTATCACATCTTCTAAAGGAAGACTTGGTAATAGTGCCCCGACAATTTGCAATGTTTGCAGAGATATTTATGTTTGGCAAAAATAATGCAAATGGGCATGTGACACTGTGAGTGGCTGATGAAAACAGATAAAATGATATAAAAAAATGCTCAATATGAATGACATGGTCTGTAGTACATTTTCTATCAACATTTACACACATTGTCCGAATACAAATGTAAAAGGGTATCCGGCTACTATTCAACTATCATAAAACATGATATCTTTGCAATTTTAAAGTGTAATTTAATGTCTAACAATGTCAAATGTTGAGACTTTACCCTGATAAAGGGGGTAGCCTTGCGACAACCAGCCTTCCCTCACTCATTTCTTAAAAAATAGAAATTTGTGAAGATTGCTAGATTTTTATGTTGTCATGACAATGTAAATAAAGCGACTACTTTACGATACTATTTTTTTGTTTCGAAATCTGGCTCCTTTATCTTTTTTCTTTTAAATTAAAATAAAAGTAATTCATTCATACTAAAAGTTTAAATAAGTATATTTCTTTACTGTTTACAGCCAGTTTTATAAAAATTTGATGTCGCAAAATATATTGTACTTACTTTAAATTTTAAAAGGTTAAAAACCACTAAATTATTCTATCTCGATCGGGCATATAGATGCGAGTCCTGTAACTGTCCTTGACTCACAAAGTTTTTGCGAGAATGTTCACCTTTTTTACGGAAGATAGGGGTCCAGTACTTGTTCTTCCTAAGGACTGTGGGTAGGTAAACCGTCCACCTGTAATAATGGCTGAAGTATGGTCCAAACGGTCGTTAAACATAGAGTAACATAGAAACGCATATCCAAGAGTTAGATATAAACGCATTTCCAAGTAATAAATGTTCAGTACCATGCAATTCATGTTAGATTATTATTTAAAGCTTTAATAATTACAAAGTAATAGTTAAGCAAACACATAGATAAATAAATATCTCGCCGTGTGTTGATTTGGGAGGTCTCGCTGGTGAACGGATTATTATGTTTCCGCGCGTTAGAGAGAGACATTTCAAATCTAAACTAGTTCTCATTTATTTCGTGTTTTTAGAAGTAGAAACAAAAAGGAGCTAACGAAACGAAGAGAACCAAACAGTTACAAAACAAAAGCATGTCTCTTTTCATTCGTAATCTCTTAATTTTATGTTTCATTTCGGATGTACATTAACCTTGCATTGTATTTCGAATGTCAACAAACCCGATTGTTTATTAGAAGGCATTGTTACTTCGAATCTTCGAGAAAGTGTTACATAAATGTTTGTCTTGCAAAATTGATAGGGAGATCTTACAGCCATAAAGGACTTCAACATAACCAATTTTAATTATCTTCAAATCAAAAGATTTTTTTATCATTTTAAATAAATTCCTTTCCAGATGAGATGATTAACGATAATGGTGATTTCTGACTTCCGATCACAGACATGCGTATATAAAGGTTCGTGTTAAGATACAGGAAAAAATCACAGTATTCCGTAATGTTTTCCACTGGTAAGATATAATTCAGCTTGACGGAAACCGATAGTCTGTACTGTTGCGTTATAAGTGACGTTCTGCCGACGGTCGTAACACGTCGTATTCACAAATAAAAGGGTAGAAGTTTTATTTTCGTTCATTCTTTTTCTTTCTTATATATACTAAGTGTATTTGCAAAACTGCAATATGTTGAGTTCATATCTACATACAATCGGATAGAACAGGCATTGAGTTCCAAAATCAAATATTAATATGCAAGTACATGTATTAGGCTAAATACATGTTAATAACCTTTCCATGAAATTTTCAGCAATTTGATTGTTCACGGAACCGTTATAAGAAATTGATATTAACGAGCCAGGTAGGTAATAAACAATTGATATTTCCCTTATTTATCTACAAGTCGCTCAAATATCAGTTACGTTTCAGAAACTCCCCTACAATCAATACAATCTGAATAACGTATGTGAGTATAATAGAACAGTCATCGAATGTGGCAAATGCCCCTTTCGAGACAGATTTTCTTGATTACATGTAATATTTTCTGTAATTCAAGCATTCAGGCACAATCTCGATTATCATACCACAAACACACAA
>JAUMHA010373888.1:0-18538 GCA_032359765.1 Saxidomus gigantea | reverse complement strand
TTATCTCTGTTGGATTATTTATTGTGTGAGATCTGAAGTAGACCTACCTACCTTGTCAAGTAATCCTTCAACATTTTAAGAAAGTTTAGTACTCTTATCTATCTAACTCTCGAACATTTATTAAAATACACGTAACATGGTCTGATTATTCATAGGTACAAAATGTTTGCTATATCTGCAAACTTATACGATCACACAGATCGCACAAGGTGTCCTACAGTTTTTGCCTTTCAGTTATTGAACTTCCGCATAAACTGCACTGCCCACTTTCTAACTCGAAAACTTTCTTCGGGTCAATATCTTCGTAGGCGTAGTTAAATTATTAGTATATCGCTCAATGCCCTCCTACCTAACTGCCCTTGAAATGTCAAATGTTTTGACAAAATAGCAGAAAGCTTAAGGTCGGAAATTCGAGTTTTGTTTTTATGAATAATACCAAACCTGCTCAAATTGTTTGTGGGTATTATATTGCAAGTTTAATAAATTGTTCTTAAGTTTAATAATCAGTGGGATTGTTCCACATCCTCTTTTGATTACCATACTTACAATCATCATCAAACCCGGTCAATATGTACAGAGGCATTATATCCTAGCAAACCTCTGGAGTGTCTGATAATTGAATTTAAAAGAGTTTACCAAATCGTTCAAGGAAATCATACTGTAAATGAATAAGGTGGTCTGGTCTCCCAATTTTTCTTCAGAAAACAAAATCATTCTTATTAGAATACCATTTATAATGCAAATATTTAATGATTTATCACCGATATACTCTAAATCTACACAATGGACCATCGAAACAAGACTGACCTTCAGAAACAATTTATTATTACTAATATATCTCTTTTAACAAAACAAATATGCATTTTTATGTTTAGTTTTGTATTATTTAAAGTTATAAATTATATTTAGACAATTAACGCTAGTGTTTATAACAAACTGTCAGTGTGGAGTCAATGTTTAATTTATTTTGTTATCTCTATCCAAGATGTTTGTCTCAATTTACGAATCGCCATATTAAGTCAACGTTAAACTCGGGCAAATATGGTGTCTGGCTTAAACGAGTGTGAAAACACGCCCTATGGGACATGTGTAAACAGTAGTGCAGACTCCAGTAATGCAAGTGACTTATCTAGACTTTTCAGTTTAATATTGTCTAAGTCTGTGAAAAGGAAAGTGTCGTCTGGCAATTGGCATATGCTAGTTAAATTACATGTTTTTTTCTGTCAGACTTCTCGTTTAAATGAAACTTTTCACAGCATTGTGTTTTATCAAATATAAATATGCCTATATTTTCAAGGAAGCAATGCAGCTTTCGATCCTTCTATTGATTTCAAATTAAATGGAAGGCTTTTCATTTGTTATACATATGTCCAGATGTACATCCGCTACTTAATTAATGAACGACACTCCAATTTTGAGTTGCACAAAAAGATCGCATTCATTGCCTCCCTTGAAAGACTCTAGTTGTTTACGAATGTCATTAGCTTTTGATTTTTTTGCTTTCCTTATTGATATTTTTACGATTGTCTTTTCTCTGCGATCGAGCTTGGCACGACTGATATTCTTAGACCGTCAAAATACGTTTTGATCTTTTAACGAAAATCAGCAATGGTGTGTATCATATGTTGCTTCTCTTTTGTCTTTTCTCTGATCAATTAGGATCTTGATTTAATCGGAAATCAAAGCTCTGATTCAAACTTTCATTTTTTGATATTTTTGCATGTCATTGTACTCTTAGCATCATTGGGTAATTGTTGTGTTTTAACACATTTGCTGAAATTCAAATGTGAGCGTATAGACAAATGCAAAGTCTTCCCATGGTTAATGTGTTCATTACTTTCGACAAAAACATATTGCCCATATCGACACCCCTATCAAATATCTCCAAAGCAACGGAAGTTTCATTTGAATAAGTTGAAATTTCGTATGGAACTCATTAGTTTACGGAAACGCATATTATGTGCAGAAAGAATATTTTTTATTTTAACTAAAGATTAGTAATAAATGCATTTGCACCCGAATCAATTCTGACATTCTCGTCTTTCAGAATGTTTTCTACGTGTACACAGCCATTGTTTTATTATATTTTTTTACAGTTATCACCGCATCTTAAAAATTAATTATTCGTTTATCATGCGAAAATATTATGCAAATCTACGATTGCCGCTACCCGACATAGTGATAATAAGTAATTCGTTTAACATGCATAATCATTATGTAAAACTCTTTCCGGTATAAAATTGAAGGGGAATATCATGTCAACGCAACCGTCCCGAAAGGTACCTGTACTTCTACCACAAGCAACAGACAAAAAACACAAAAATGTTGCGTAGCTTTGAAATATAGTATAATTATATATCTAAACTAAATCATATATAAAGTAGTAATACATGTATGATAAAGTGGTATCTAGTTATTCAGACAGTTCTCGCTTCGCCAGCTAAAACTGCTCTAATTGACTCTTAAGGTGCGAGTTTCTACGTCTCGTTACAGTATATAGTACATCGATGTTCTTTAGCTGCTGAATTTGTTTTCATAATTTATAAATTACCTGTGTTTGAGCGCCTTGCAGACACAGCAATAAACGACATCATAATTGCAACAGAAGATGTTTATTGGCTCCCCAAGTTGTTTCGGGCATTGTTCTGTCAGACACGAGAAAGAAAGACCAAGGCGAAGAAGATTAACCAGTCACCAGAGAAGAAAGGCAAAATACAGAAAACATTGCAATACATGTAGTTTTTTAGAGACAATTTAGCTCAACTATTCGAAGAATAATGAGAACTATTACAGTCACTTGTGCGTCGGCGTCGGCGTTAATTGTAGCTTTGGTTAAAGTTTAGCACGCAAGGTACTATCATGAATGTATCTCAGTTACCATTTATGGGATTGATTTGAAACGTCATTAAAATCTTTAGGGGCGTAGACTGTCAAGTTAGATAGCTCTTGCATGCATTTAATTCAAATGATGGCCCTTGTTTTACTTAGAAAGTTTGGTTAAAGTTTTGCATGCAAGCTGAATTTGGTTCAGAAGAAAAAAGAGCCATTACTCTCCCTGAACTATATTATTTAGCTCACCTGGCTTTGCCAGGGTGAGCTTTTGCGATGGAAGATTGTCCGTCGTCCGTCAAAGAAGGCATACATGTTTTACAAACAGATCTTGTTGTTTATACTTTGGCAAAGCTGGTCTTAGCTCAAAAACGCCTTTCATAAATTTGTTTAGAACTTTACTTTGGGTGAAATCCATGTCAGAACAAATATTAACTGAATTAACTAGTTGACTGAGCAGAGCGTGCTGTATTAATGGCGCTGTAGCCTAAACCTGTCTTAAATAATATTGTCAAACAAGTAATAATACTTGACGGTTTAGGGGGAAAGGGTTAATACGCCTATTCTCGGTAAGTTTCATCCAGCCGTTCAAGTAGATTGCATATATCTTTCTTGTAGACTTCCGCCATGCTGCTATAATTATATCTGCGGACTCATATATATTTTGTCTTCGTAGTGTCACCCTGATATGCGAAAAACGCCTAGTTTCAGATGTCTCAGTGGATGTTTCACGCCTGGTTTGTGATGAAGTAGAAGGATTTTCTGTGCTGGGGTAATTTATTCCAGTCCTGACAAAGATGTTTGAGCAGGTATGGCCACCAACTCTGCCAAACTGGTGCCACTATGACCACCTCCCCTTTGTCTGGTCGTATTTTCTATAAGATTCTCGGGACCAACTGAAAGGATGGAACATATAAAGTAAAAAGTTACAGCTCCAATGCATAGAGAAAGCGTCAATAACATAAACGTCATGTTCAGGATAACGTGATACATATTTGTCTAGTTTGGCATTCAGCCAGGATGCAAACGATATCTATTTCCATGTTTCCATAAATACACATAATATTATGCAAAACCTCTGTCTAAAGACCATTCTAAGTCATTCTTGTATTCTCGCGATGTATTCATCAGCTTTTGAATTTACGCGGCCTGGAATATGAGCTGCTCTTAAATGAATGTGTTTTGAAATACACCTTACCGAAGTTCTCGTGCAATTTTGTTCAGTTCAGGTTTCTTCCCACCAAATTTATTAACATAGGCACAAGTTATAGTATTGTCACTTAAAATTATAAGAATAATACTTTATTGTCTCTTGCCAGAGCCATAACTCCAAGTTTGTATGACTTTAATTCTAACACATTTATGTGTAAAGACTGTTGTTCAATTGACCATTATCCTTTAGTGAACATTTTTTCGGCCACAATCTCTTATTGTAATGAATTTTGACTGACCAATACTAACACACATTTCTTAAATGTTTGCGACTTTCTCTGTGATAGGTCTGATTGTCAAGTACAAAGCCAACAAATATTATCTGTTTTGACGGTACCAACACTGACGTTTTAGCTCACCTGACACAAAGAACTCTGGTTGTGAATAGCGGATATCGGACTACCGAAAGTTTTTTTCAGGGATTTTCTCAAAATAAAAAATTCTTTAATACTGACGTATAATAGGCAATGTGTTATCTGCAAGGTTAACATGGCATGAATAAATGGGGGAAATAAATGAAAATAAAAACAAATAACTATTGTCTCTTGAGAACCTTTATTTTCTTCAATTATAAGGCCTATTTCTTTCTAACCTACATACAAGACCTGCACAAATTGACACGGTAGATATATGTAGATGTCTTGGGTTTAATTGCGCGGTACACTTTCACCTGGCCTATTGCGTGTTCAACTGCAATTCTGTGTGAGGTGAAATATCTGTTGTATTTCTTGCACTTGCGTCTTTCACGTCCTTGGCGTCTTACTAACTAAGCTTTTGAAAAGGGCGTGGTTAAATTTGATACATGTACACGACATACTAAAATGCTTTACTATACACGTGATGCTATTTCATGCGTAGTAAGTATAGCGCGTGAGGCATCATGTTGTAAGTACGAGATGGTATATAGTGCGCACTTTATTTTATGTCGTTTGCAAAACATGGTGGTCAATGTTGAATAGTATACTTAGAATAACATCCTATGCACACGAGTCAACCCAGTAAACTACAGAGTAGTACTTAGGATAAGCAGTCAAGAGATAGGTTAGTCCCTAGGAAGGGATGAGCGTTTGTTCTCTGTCAACATTGGCATTGCTATTTTAGGCAATTTGTCCACTGTATGCATATAGAAAAAGTATTGGGTGCCGTTTTACTATTTCTAGACATTTGTTTATATTATGAATTTGAATATTTTTATAAAAAAACATTTCTTGGTACCAAAAAATCGAATACAATATATATTAAAAAATCAGTTTTGACATCAAGAAATTCAAATCCATTTTTATCAAAGTATTATCAAAGCTCCATTTTCTGATATCAATGAGTTCTATTTTTGAAATCATAAATTCCAGTAATTTTGTTCATCAATCATTCGATTTTCTTATATCAAGAATTCGATGATTTTTTATTAAAAAATATTTTTTAATGTTTTTTTTTCTATATAAAAATTGCTAAAAAAATAGCAAGAAATAGTTATTGTGCGGAAATAAAAAAAATTCGGTAGACTATGTGTTTCTCTTTTACCATGTCTAATCTTGACAAATGCCTATTAACGTGGCATTTTACAGGCGAAACAAATTCTAAGAAAATTGAAAAGCTACAAGAAAGAGCATTGCGTTTTTATTTATGATGATTATGTTCGCTCCTATCACATTTTGCTACAACGTTCTGGCCTACCATCTCTTAAAGTTATGAGAATGAGAAGTGTCGCCTTAGAAGTTTTCAAGATTTTAAATAAACAGGGGCCTAGTTATCTCCATGATCTTGTTACATTCAAAATATTTAAATACAATTTTAGGTGTACCAACTATGTCGAGATTCCTCAGCCAAGAACAGAGAGGTATCACAAACACTCGTTTCGTTACTCAGCAGCCAGACTGTGGAACTCCCTCCCTGATGCCTTCAGACAATGCTCTTCATACAACCGATTCAAATCATTAATCTGGAGCACACCAGAGTGTCATTGTTCAGCGTGCATCGGGTAGGGAGGGCCTGCACCCTGTCTGCCTTGACAAATTCATCGTGACAAATATCAATACAAATATAACTAGTTAAGTGGACTGTATAATCTGTACGTGCTTAAAGAAAGAAAACCTGGTGGAGCAACAGCTGTGAGAAAAAGCGTAAAAAAGACAAACAGGTTTAGCTAAACTAACTTTAAGCTAAAGTCTAAACTTTCCGTAATGTAATTAATTTGTCAAGGCATTTGTTTGTTACACAATACTATATACATGTATACGTTACAATAAATTTACTTTGAATCTTGAATATTGTCTGCTGGGTTTGTATTGTTATCTGTAATGTTTTGTTTGCTTTCATAGTTCGCTTTCGAATAGTGATCTCTTTTCCATATTTTATTGTTGCTGGCTCCCTTGTGTTCGGCAGCTGAATCTTGAATATTGTCTGCTGGGTTTGTATTGTTATCTGTAATGTTTTGTTTGCTTTCATAGTTCGCTTTCGAATAGTGATCTCTTTTCCATATTTTATTGTTGCTGGCTCCCTTGTGTTCGGCAGCTTTAATTTTTGTTCTTTTTTAGTTCTATTGTTATATGTTGTGTAACAATTTTATTTATCAACCATGTGTATATTACTTGTGAGGAAGCTGCTGATCAGTTCCTCCCAAATCTAATTTCGGGTGATAAACTTCTTTAAACCATTTCTTAGCGGTCACAGATCAGGATCAGCAGCGTTTGAATTACCACTTGTTTTATTATTCTTTCAACTTTTTTTATTTTAAAAAGCCTAGTCTTTCCCTTTGTGCTTTATGATATGTAATATAAAATGTGCTACTTGTTATTTGATATATGTAAGGTATACTAACACTGTTTATATAAAATATGATAATAATACTTGT
This sequence comes from Saxidomus gigantea, assembly GCA_032359765.1. Classification (NCBI taxonomy): domain Eukaryota; kingdom Metazoa; phylum Mollusca; class Bivalvia; order Venerida; family Veneridae; genus Saxidomus; species Saxidomus gigantea. The sequence goes on along the minus strand of JAUMHA010373888.1, from coordinate 11,646 downwards.
GATATTTGCTATGGTCATGCAGGGTCCGTATATACGGACACTGGGTCATGTGATATACTGCAATACTATGTCTTACCAGGGATCGCATATACGGACCCTGCATGACCATAGCGAATATCACAAGAATTATTATCATAGTTAATATAATAAATCCTGGTCATACTAAATAATTTCTTTTTCGTTATGTATATTAAGTTGCAATGTGTATTTAAGTCGGATTTAAAAGCTCTTCAGAGCCTGTGTTTATTTGTGTACTCTGTACCAATGGTGTTTAACCCCGACTTTATCAATAGATATTACTTGACTTGACTTGACTTTCCAAGTGAAGAAAAGCATTTTTTTAAAGCTGATTTCAGACAGCTCAATCGGAATTTTTTTAGCAGCCTGTTAAAAAATAATGCCATTGCATTGAAAAACATTCAGCCTTGATGCATTTATAGTATAAATTAAACAATGCATCCAATTTGAGAGACAGGACCGAAGTGTCATGGGACCGAATCGTCAATGGGGCCGAAACGTCCTGTTGGCGAAATGTCATGTGACGAAATTTTATGGGGCCGAAAAGTCTGTAAACAACCAATATTGACAGATGGAGAGCAGCGATGGAATCTGCGCAAAAAAACTTAAATTCAGCAATATTTTTGAAGAAGGTCTGCAGAAAAAACTAAAGCATCAGCTTTACATGACAGTTGCATGTTTAGAATACGGATTGAATCATTTCCTTCTCAGAGAAATAAAAGTGATAGATGCAAATGCGAACCGTGCAATGCCGTTCAGTAGAGCGTCTGTAGGCATGACCAACTTTGATGAAAAAAAGTACCCATTAGCCACTATTTTCACACGGGGACATGCAGTTCTAAAGCAGTATCTTGAATCAGATGTCAGTACATGTGATCTGATTTTACCTGAAGATGCCAATTGCAGAAAAGCATTGGGGTTGCTTTTAAAGTTTCTTGATGCACATGATCGGGATCAAGGTTAGCCTAATTAATTTTGCGTTTCAGTGTGACCCCTTCCACAGATCACAGATAATATAACTGTCACACCTCTGAAGAAGGCGGACAACCCGCTAGTGTCAACCTGTTAAATCGGTTTGCCTTCAAAGTGGAAATAGTGAGACTAGATCAAGGTATTTCTACTTTGTTTACAGATTCTCGTGCCACATGATAACAAAAATTGTGTTATTCTTACAAATAAAAATATCATTTCACAATAAATATGGAATACGGTTGTTCGGGTAGTTACGGACTATAAGCTATATAGGTAGAAAACAATAGTCAAAGTTCTTTGACACTAGTATTCCTATTTCTCGTTCTAGCACTTGTACAGTGCAATGTTCCTTTCCTAGGTAAACTCATTTTTGGGACGAAGCATTACTATATATGACAAGACTGAAGTATAGTCCACCAATTTGCACAATGAGAACTACATGTCTTCTCAACATACCATGAAATCAAGCTTTGTACATAATAATTATAAATACACTGTAACAAGAATAATTTTTTTTATGGAAGCCAGAACTAGAGAAACAATAACCCATCAAGACTGAACATTTTGCACAATGAGAACTACATGTCGTCTCAACATACCATGAATTCAAGCTTTGTACATAATAATTATAAATACAATAATTTTTTATAACAAGACTAATTTTTTTTATGGAAGCCAGAACTAAGGAAACAATAGCCCATCTAATTGTGATGAAAGGCTTTCTGCTATATTACGATGGGCGCCCATTGTGCACAACCCAGTTAGGAATCAAACAATGCGGACAGTTTTTATTCTATGTCTATAATTATGCAACAGCTTCAAATGGTTATTTAATCCAAATAGATCTTTGAAAAAATTACATACCACTTACAAACATTCTATCTGTCCATCTTGTGATTCTGTTTTATGGGCAGGGTGCATGCATGTTGTTCAAAAAAGTAAACCGGATTGAAGAGGGCCATGATTGCCCAATAAGTAAGTAAGTAATGATTACCTAAGTAAGTCACTGGTTGCTAGGGGAAGTCTCCAGTCGCTTAATATGAAGTCATTGGTTGCTACAGGAACTCATTGGAAGCTAAGTGTCTCTTATAACTCAATATGAAGACGATACCGGGAGAAAAAACTTAAGCAAGAAAATCATGCATTTCTCAGAATGTTCGGTGTATTTGACAGTTTATTGTGTAAAGCGTTAATTTTAAACATTGTTTTAATATTCTAGAAGGTGTGGTTTATGGAAACGCTTAAATCCTGTCTTTTAACACATCAATTTTGAAAAGTATGCTAAAAGTCCTACAATGTCACAATTCCACGGTTAACATAAGACTTTAAGGATCCCTAATCATTGAGATCTACAATACACCATTTGACAGCCAATACAATTTGAAGACCTCGCCCTTTAAGTGCCCTCAACCAAAAAGAACATGAATGGTTTCCGATAAATTAGATGATTTTATAAGCAGCATGTTTGGCAGAATTTGACTTTTTTGTTGATTAACAATCGGCGCCAGTTAATTAATTTCGGGTTGTTAACCAAATCACTGATTGAAAAGCCGCCTGTGGTATTTTTTGCACCTCTGAAAGCAGACGACAATTGAGCAAATACAATCGCGTGCAGCGATTCGCTTCTTGTTTGGCAGGTGATAAATGTCAACTCGAGATATCAGATGTCAAAATAGAGGAAATTTCACAGTAGGGGATCAAAAATTTAGTCAAGATATCGGAAAAATCGAGATAAACAAATCGAGATATCCGTAGTTGATTTATATAGAATAAGAAGGGAAAAAATCGGGACCGAGAAAATCCACTGGAGATATTGAAAAATCGAGATAAACGAAGTCGAGATAATGGATTTGGACTGTATTCCATTTAAAATCTTGGCTAATGTCTACACCAAGGTATTTGCATCCTAAACTTGAGAAAGCGTTTGATCATGAAGCTTATATGGGCTATGGATGGGCCTTCTGCTACGGGTGTTATTGAGGACCTGGCATTTTGTCCCACAATTTGTCCCAAGAGATCATTTTGTAACCTTTGGCAATCAGAAAGAGATGTTACTGCAAGCTAAACTGCAGTATCATCAGCAAAAAGTCGCATCTGGCGAGGTGACCGTGCCAGGGAGATCATTTATATGTAGAGTAGGAAGGGCAGAGGTCCTACTTCTAGTATAGTGTAGTAGTGTCTAGTGGACCTCTTCAAAGTGTGTTCAAGTCATGCCCCCAGGGTCAAAAATGATCCTTGCCGGGGGTTCACTTGGTATAGGAAAAACTTTAAAAATCTTCTTCTCCAAAACCACAAGGCATAGAGCTGAGGTATTTGATGTGTAACATTGTCTAGTGGTCCTCTATTAAATTTGTTCAAGTCACACCCTTGTATTTATATGGAGTTTTTTTTAGAAAACTTGCTTCCAATGAGTTCCTATACCAATCACTGACTCCCTTAGCAATGGTGACTTTCTTAGCAACCACTCACTTCCCCTAGCAACCAGTGACTTTCCTTTGGAACAAGTAACTTACTTAGTCACCACTTACTTCCCTAGCAACCAATGACTTCCTTAGGTAAGCACACTGGTACTCAGGTGAGCAAATAGGGCCATCTTGACCCTCTTGTTTATTAACTATAACCTATTTTGATTCTACTTGGAATGAGGTTTATAGGTGTGCACATACAAACTTCTGTGCATAGATTCATTCGGCTATATGGACTCATTGAGGGAAAGGAACGAGTTACAGAGATAAACCATATTGACCAGATGACAAAAACACTTGAATAACAAAAAAAGTATGGAACTGTGCAGAAACACAATCATGTAGCATTGCCATGTGAACTTTTACCTTACAGCCTCAGTTTCAAAATTGACCCCACCTAGGTGGTCACTTGATTTAACATATTGTCATATAGGAAAGCTTTTAAAGATCTTTTTCCCTATAATCACAAAGCTTAGTCTAAGCTTTAATAGATATTTAGCATGTAGTATTGCCTAGTGGACCTCTACCAAGATTGTTAAAATCATAACCCTCTGGGTCAAAATTTACCCTGCAAAGGGGTAGGGTTGGATACCGAATTTGCATATAAGGCTTATGTAGGAAAAACTTCTATTTTCAGGGACAGAATTTCTGCATTGCAGAGATAAAGTTCAAGAATGGCAGTGGACACTAGAACTGGCACAGCATGTCTTTTCTAAGCTTGCTATTAATCCCAAGTATAAATATGACATCATCTATGATGAGACTTTAGGATGCACATGCTCAACTCCTGAGACCATGACTGGGGAAAGAGGTGATACTAGTATTGGTGAGTTTGAATTTCTTTAGGACGGGCCTTTAAAATGTTTGATTGATACCAAGACTTGTGTTCTCTATAAATCCTGTAGCATGCAAGGGTGCAAGATATTTTAAGTTCAAGAATGGCAGGGGGCCCTGGAACTGGCACATCATGTCTTTTAGATCACCTGAGCACAAAGTGTCTGTCTGTCTGTCATCTGTCGTCTGTCCACACTTAACATTGTGTATGCAATAGAGGCTGCATTTTTAACTGTATCTTCATGAAACTTGGTTAGAATGACTGCCCTGATGAAATCTAGGTCGAGATCTGAGTATGAATTGCTCAAGGTGAATTATTGTGATCTCCTTGTGTCTGTCATCAATATCTGCCTGTTTATTTTTAGCTTTCGATGCACAAACTCTATCATGTCTTGCATTTATGAAGACATTGGGTAGATACCTCAGTTACATGAATTTCAAAACGATAAGGTGATACAACTTTCATAATAAGAATTTAAATAGTGAGTTTCCCAAAGAAGAGCATCAAGGAAATAACCCATGTTAAATCTACGGATGTTCAATCAGTAAATTGAAATTATCTGCCATATAATCTGAACCACATACTAGTAGACCACAGGCCTGTATTATTTGTTCACTTCTTTTTTTTTTCAGGATGTGAAGATGGGTGGCATGGGAAGATTGATGTTTTGATGGCTGATGTACCAATTTGTCCAGTTTTATGTGAACCGAACTTATCTGAACCATTTCCACCCATGCCTTCGTCAAGTGCGAGTCAATTTTCAGATACAGATTCCAGCATTGGCATCGAAGTAAAAAAGAATGTGTTTAATGACAATGACTACAGTCAGATTGTTTCAGAAACCATGACATTCTCATTTTTTAAAAACAAAGGTAAAAGTGATGAAGAAGTTACTTTGATACCAACGATAGCCATAAACAAAACTGGTGTTCAGTGCCATTTTTATGATTCTATTAATGATGTGTTACTCCAGTCAGGCTACAGTAAGCTGGTTTCTAGTACTGGAAAGTTGGAAGTCAGTACGATTGTCCTTATCTGGTTGACCTTAAACCATCAACTATTTTGTACAGGCACATTGCAAGAGATGAAGAGAAGTGGATTTCACAAACTGATAGATCTAGACATGTATAAAGAACAAGTTAAAGCACCGTGCAGAATCGGTCAAGATCATAGTCAGATGTGTATCTCCGATAAAGATTGGTATACTGGTACAAGTGGAGTGGTAAAATTTAAAAACGGCATAAGAATACCTGTTACTCACAATGTCACACAAAATTAATGGTAAATTAATGGTGGCACAAATGTTCCACACAAACATTTCAAAACAATTGGTAAAACAGTTTGAGATGGAAAAAAAGACATTAAACCTTTCTTGAAGCCTACTATCAGTGTGTTTGACATCTTGAAATATTGAATTATGTGAAGACAAAATGTTGATGGTTTGATATTCTGTCTTTTGTCCATATGTTGTAGGCAATGGTATAATGCCTAATGATATACAGCTATTCCAAACTTGATGTTATACTCTCTCCCAAAGACCAACCCGAGAAAAAAACCCAAATAGTTGGAAACTGCCTTTTTATACACCCGAAGGGGCGTGCAAAATTGGCCAAATTATCCTTGACAGCAAGCAGTTTTCTTCCGATCTTCACCATAATTAGTGAAAATATTTGTGGGCATAATATATAAGCCCAGTTCGATAACCAGCCAAATCACCTAAGGCACTTCTGGCTTATGGCCCTTGAATTATTCAAAATTGGCCAAATTAGCCTGGACCGCTCTCTAAGTCAAATAGTTTTCATCTAATCTTCACCAAACTTGGTGAAAATATATGTGGGCATAATGTGTAGACAGAATTTGATAACCAGCAAAATTGCTCAAGGCACTTGGATGATGGCCCTTGAATTATCGAAAAATAATGAAATAAGCCTCCACTCTATAGTTCAAACAGGTGAATTAGCCTTGTCCCCTCAATAGCTCTAAAAGGTTTTACAAAACCTATGAATGGCCAGATGCTGAGTTATGCTTCCTTGACGGATGTATTTTTTGACAGTTTGACACTCATGTTATACTTTCTCACATAACCTGCAAGCTAACAACCAACTATGGCAAGCTAATTGATAAATTATACTGTTAGCATGGGAATGCTAATTGCCTTATATGCATGCTTACTCAAAAATTATAGCATTAGACCTGTTATGCAAGAAGGCTAACTCCTTATATAGTAGCTAGCTGTGTGAACAATACTGACAGTGCATACACTATGCTACTGACAAGATTTATTGGTGCAACAGTTGGCAAGCACATTCCTTGCTTGACCCCCAGAAATCTGCAGAAAGCAGGAGAGATTTCTCTGCCAGAATTACTCTGTGAGACCGGTAAAACCTTTATAGAATTACAACACATATTTCCCACATATCCGCTGTACACATGTGGAACATATTCTCTCAAATTGTTTTACCAATTTTTAGCTCTTACGAAAGCTTATGCCATGGTGGGACATACACACAATATGGTAAATATTTGGCAAAAAATTGTGTTGCTAAAATCATAAATGTTGCTAAGACTAATGTAATCTTTCAAGTGTTCTCACAAACAAGGTTTATGTGATTTTTGTCTATATGTGTCTAAATAAACAATGTGGCTGTATGGAAGCAACAGTTAGGAGTTTAGTAGTCTAAGTACATGTTATAGTTTGAGGCTTAATAAAGAAATTTATACAATATAGAAACCCAAAGGAGGGAGCGCTAGCGACCGACTGGGTTTCTATGTTGTATAAATTTCTCTATTTTAGCCTCTAACTTACTTAGTGTTTGCCCTACATTTAGTCTTTATTTACTACATTTTATGACCTCATGCAAAAAGGTTTATAGAGTCTCGCTCTATCAAGATAGAGTGATACATAGAACAACCTGTCAGAGGTTTATGGCAAATAGACAGGACACATCTTAAATTTTTAGATATTTTCATTAATGTAGGGCAAACACTAAAACAGAGTGATCTCTATCCATACACTGTGTCCAAGTGAGCTATGTGGCTATATTCATGAAACTTCTACCACAATATTTTTATTTATAGCTTCTATTCAATACATTAAGCCTAAATTTACCGGCTGTCTCCAAGGAACCATGTAAATATGTATTTGTGGGTGTACCTTACCATAACAGTATTCAATAAAGTTAAGTTAAACTATTATTAACGGCTATTCTTTTAACTCCTTCATTTTGTGTTAATATGCCTCACTAGTCACATTCAAAGGGTAAACATCAATTGCTCGTCAATTCTGTAGATGAGGCTACTGACTTGCATGTTTCATATCAAACAACACCAATACACTGAACATGTCTACTGTTCTTAGAAGTCTTAGGTCTCTTGGATCTTCATGAAACTTTGTCAGTACAATTGGCTTCATAAAATCAAGATCAAGTTAGAATATGGGTCATCTGGGGTCAAACCACAGGTCATTGGGTCAAATCATAGAAAAACCTTATGTATGCAATATAGATTGCATTATTCATTGGATCTTCATGAAACTGTGAGATTGACAACCTTGATAAAATCTGTGAGTCATCTGGGGTCAAAATCTAGGTCACTGGGTCAAATCATAGAAAACGCTTCTCAATGCAGTAGAGGTTGCATTTTGCTTTTACGCTCGACTATTCGGTGAACATGGAGAGCTATTGCAGTCACTTGTGGGTTGGTGTCAGTGGTGACGGTGGCGTTGCAGCTTTGGTTAAAGTTTTGCCTGCTAAGTACTATCATGCACATATCTCAGTAACCACTTATGATATTGACTTGAAACTTCGTTAATGTCTTTCGGAGTGCCACACAGTAACCCACAATAGTCAAGCTTGCTGTCTTATGGACTGATCTTGTGTTTTTAAACATTTGTTTTTCTCAGTGACCTGTCATTTTAAGAGGTCTAACACTTGGTATGGACATTGGTCATAGACAGTAAATGAACCCTGTTCAGTTTGGTGTCACTGAATCTAAGATCAAGGTCACAGTGGCTGACAAGTTAGAAGCAATTTCCACGCAACTACATAAGAAGGGTTTGACCTAGACATCTCTAACTTGGTAGGGACATTGGACAGTCAATGAATCCTATTTATATTTGGTCACTTGGTAAAAGGTCAAGGTCACAGTGACTTTATATTTCAATACTGGTGTTGGGTCATTAATTTGACCATATTTTGACCTTAGATTTGTTGTTTAGGAATATTAGATAATCCGTATTGAGATGGATGTCACTGGGTCAAGTGACCTTGTATTTAAAAATCATTTCCCCTCAATGACTTTGAAAAATCTTTGAGCTATGACCTTCAAAAACAAAGTGACCTTACATTAAAAACCGTTTCTGCTCAACAACTTGACAATACTTTGTCTGATATAAAGTCTTCAAACTTGCTACAATTATTGTTTATGAGAATTTAATGACCTCTATTGATCTCGTATGACTTTTAAGTGGCTATATCATCAGTAATTTCTTGTGCTGCAGCAACTGGGTAGGGTTGGAAAGGGGTATTATAAATTTTTTACATTGTACTGCACTTTTTTCATTGAATGGTGTGCTTCTCTTGGTCTTCCTGCTACACTGATTACTCAATATGAGCTTACTCTAGCTCGCTCTGACTTTCAAGCAATTGCTGCTTAATCTTACGTTCTTTTTGAGTACATTCTAATTTTCTCTTTGTGTTTTTAGCTCAACTGGAACTTTGTTCCAGGGTAAGCTTTTAGCAAGGTTGATTGTTTGTCTTTCAGCTTTACAGTGACTTCCCCTTGAAAAAAAGTGACTTCCTTAGCAAACCAGTGACTTCCTTAGTTAAGTGCGCTAGTACTCGGTTGTCTTAAATTATTGTCTGCCTTTGAAACATTTACTTGTAAATTTGATGCTCACTCCTCCAAAAATAATGGGGGGGGGGGGGGGGGGGTTGCAAAAAATTTAACACTTTTAATGGCAGTGTTGCATGCAAGGAAGGATTAAAAGATCTCAGTTACTACTTGTGGGACAGATTTGAAACTTTACCGAAGTGTTAAGAGGTATCAAAAAATAGAAATAGAAAACTTTTCACAAATGGCTTATGTTGAAAGGGGGATAAAAATTGACTATTAATTTATTTAATTAGCTTTTTTACATTTTATTGCCATTCTACTTACCCTAGCATAGTTTTTGACAATGTCCACATATATCTTTCAATACAAATTAGATAAAATAGATTGATTATTAAATGTTCATTTGATATCATATTAAGACCAGCAGTATATGTTCTGTCAAAATTGAGACAATACAAAGCATAAGGTTTTAACACATTTCTGAAACAATGTCCGTATAAATGAAGTAAACTTTTAGTAACTGTGCTAGTAAAAAACATGCAGTTCAAACATGATTATACCGGTATTTCTTTCTAGCATCAATATCTTGCTTTCATCATTTATCAATTTATGAAATAGATTTTATTTCAAAGTAAATGTAAGGATTTCATTTGAATTGCCACATGAAACCAAAAGTCTCGACTTTCCTTTGTCATAGTAAACTCCGCGTGGCTTCTTTATCCCATCTGCCTCATTCAGAATCACCTCTATCTTCTGATGTTTGGGAGACAGCTGAACGACTGTGTTACTGTCGTACCCACAGACAAACACCTGACCCTTACTATCTGTACACATTCCTTGTGGCTTTTTCAAGTCATTGTGGCTAAATGTGCTGACTACATTACCAATCAGATCCAGCATCGTTATGTTGTCACTATAAAGACTGGTAACAAGAAGATGCTGACCGTCATCGTAGACTGTGATCTTCAGTGGCACTAAAGATAATCTTTGTGGGGCGTGTGGAATAGTACGTTGAAATTGATCCACGTTGTTATATACTTCTATACAATATGTAGATGAATCATCTGCAGTGCTACAACAGACAAATAATTCATTATCAATATAAACCATTCCTCTGCAGTAACTACCTACAGAAAATGATCTCGTCAGTGTCAGTTTCTTACCCACAGAAACAAATTGTATTTTATTGTCGTGTAACACAGCAGCCTGGCCAGGACCAGTAGCACATACAATGTAAGGGTTAACTGACATTTGTACAGAATCCAATAGTTCAAGTGACTGATCTAGTCTCTTTACTTTTCTATTAAACCAATCAGTGATGAGAAAAGTGTCGTCTGGCAGTTGACATATGCTCCACACATAACACGTGCTACTGTCTGACTTCTCCTTAACATCAAACTTCCCACATAATTTCGCTTTAAATGTTAAATGTTGGACTTCGTGACTGGGTTGGTTTCGTGAATAAAGCAATACTAGCGGACCTGATGACGTTACTCGTGAGACTGTTGATAATAGAGGCTGTTGAGATGCATCTACAGGCGCCCTCGAAAACGATCCCAAAGTTTGTAAGGAAGCAATGTATTCTTCGATACTTTTATTGGTTTCAAAATGAATGGTAGGTTTCCCATCTGCCTTGCATATGTCTTGAAGTTTCTCACCTACATCACTCAGGAACTTCGATCCCTTTTTGATTTGTATGAAAAGATCAAATTCGTTGTCTCCCTGGAATGACTCTAGTTGTTTAAGAATGTCCTCGGCTTTTGATTTCGTGGTTTCAATATACTTTTTGTCCTTGTCGATACCCTGAATGATCGTCTTTTCCCTGTGATCAAGCTCGGCAAGACTGTTCTTCTCAAGGTCGTCAAAATACTTGTTGACCTTCTTACGGAAGTCTGCAATGGTTTGTGTCACATGTTGCTTTTCTTTTGCGATGCGGAAAAAGTCCGCGTTTTGGTCATTGAGGACTTTATCCAGATCGGAAATCAAAGCTCTTGTTCTAGTTTTGATCCCTTGATATTCCTTGCTTGTCTGTATACCCTCTGATGCGTCTGGTAAGTGTGTTTCAACACAATGACTGCAATAGAAAGGGGAATCTAAAATAATTAACTAAGGCTTATTAAGTCTGTATTAGTTTTCACCAGAAAAAGTATAACTTCCGCATCGTACGGGGATATCAAGTGGGCTGTAGGATGACTGATGTCAACACGTTCCTCAAGTTTCTAATGTACCCGTTGTACAACACATGATATGTGAACCAATTCAAAATAACACAAGATTCTTGAGGAAAATGTGTAAGCCGTTTGTTTACAGCTAAAATTTGTAAGACCAGTACAGTTGTGCAGATGCCATTTATATAAATTCTTTGATAACAATCACGGACCTCTAGGTCCGTAAAAACAATGTTGTTCGTCCTTTCCTCATAAAATTGTATAGTTTAATGTTAATCTACATTAATAAATATCTTCTTTGAATTGTAATTTCTAATTCATTACGATAAAGGGGTTGATGTATATATCTAAGATC
>JAUMHA010373877.1:0-13037 GCA_032359765.1 Saxidomus gigantea | reverse complement strand
ATAGCTTGACCACAGACTTTGCTTGACACATGTTATTATAACTACTTAAATTAATTTCTTAATACCGATTTTATATAAAAAATTAATTTGATTTAAAATGATTTCCTTTTTACTAATGTAATGATAAATTCATAACAACTTCTTTATACCATATTGACTGATGATGAGGTGAATATCTAAATCTTTGGACCCGATGTATGTGACATTTACCGAAGGCCGAACATCAGTCCAATAGAATTGTGTATTCACCGAAGTCATCAGTCATGTATGATGTATTGCATTACTGTGGTAGACATCGCTATTGAAAAACAATAACATTATTGTAACGTGTGCGTGGGGAACGAAGTGTCAGATGAATATTTTTTATCGGTCCAGTAAGACTAAAGGCCCCGGGCCTATTTCTACGTATGTTGTCTGGCGTAGAGGCATTCCTGGTAGCGGGTGGCCACACGTCACTATCGAACTAGACGTATTCTAGTTAAAGCTGTCATTCCTCGAATGTTAATTAGTTCAAAGATTTAATAAAACACTTATAATGTATTTATTCCTGAACAATTTACTGGCAGTTTACTTTAGTAACAGAAATTACAATAGAGACTGTTTATGTACCTAAGTGTCTTAATTACTGATAATCTTCAAAAAATGATCAAAGAATTCTTAATTGCAACAATGAGTGTGGCTGCTCTCTAGAACGTCTGGATCGCAACTGTCATTCTTGCGTTTGAAGTGACCCTGAACATGCGCAGAGTGGACTTTGGCCCACACATTGCGCATTGAATGCAAATTCAATACACAAAATGATCAGCAACCACGGAGGAAGAAATAATCTGAAAATAAACAACTATACGAAATGTCAACGGACACAGACAATGCATAGAAGTGAAACCGGAAGGACTTGAATTGTAGGTTTCAACAGTAAGGTGGTCTTTAACTGATAAATGGCATAAACAATCTTCAACAATCGATGCATGAAAAGTCACATGTAGCACACATACGTGTATAAACAATCAGTAATAATGAAAAGTACATGTCCGTCCAAATATATACACATAATTAAAAGTTATAATATATACTTTTGTTTGATTGAATAGTTGATGACTTATGAAATTACCCGAAAAAGTGTGTTATTAAATATACAATAAACTATTAGTCTGAAATCTGCAAATTATCTTGAGTAGATGAACATTTGACCGAAGTTACATGAAAACTCCTTACAAGGATAATATGAGTTACGGAGGAAAAAGGAAAACCAATGACCCTTAAGTGTGACCTTGACCTTGAGATAGCGCGGATGGAGCATGGGCTTAACAAGTCGTACTGATGTAATGATTATTTGACCCAATTTTCATGAAAATCCTTCCTTGGATTATGGAGCGGACACAAACATCCAATATTCATTTTGTGCGGTCTTGACCTTGAGCCGACGGGACATTAGTACTGGAGGGCGTTTAGAAGACAATAACATTTATCCAACGTTATATGAAAATCCTTCATGGGGTGTAGGAGATATGAAACGGACACAGAAAAATAAAGAAAATATATACAATCATGTAAGAGTAGAATGAAATACAAATGGATATATTCAACAAAATATATAATATATCGAAACATTTTCTTGCTTACTGTAGGATTTGTAAAACGTAAAGATGTACATCTATAACGCACTCTCTTGTCTCGTCATTAAATATGAAAACATACAACTGCTATCTTCCAAAATACTACCTCTTCTAAAATTGACTTGCGTTTTTGTTTTCAATAGCCCATTGAATGCATAAACAGCTCAATAGTCCGTACAGGACATTCCGAGTTGTTTGCGAATTAGTCAAACTAGTACGTAAAAGTTTCTTCTGGTAGCACGTAACTTGAGTAAGCATCAACCGATAGTCCACTTTTATTCTTTATGGTAATAATTTAGTAACTTATTAAACAAAAGATATTAGTAATTCAATAAGTATTTTCTTAAACTTCCAATGCAGTTATAATTGAAAGTAAATAAACAAGCAGCGCTAACAGATCCGTACAACATATATGCAAGGCTTTGAGAAGCGAATAACATATCAAAGCTTGTCTTTATAGCGTTTAATTTATGTACGAAGAACGATACGATAGACCAATAGCGCTGTAAGTTCGTTGTTGGTACATGTTATGGAATAATTTCATATACATTTATTTGATTCCCTGAACTGACGAACGGGAGATATAGCATATGCTTCTATTTATTGCATCATTGATGTGTTTCATCTGTTTTTCTTCTTCGTGGCAGACCTTCTTGAACCTCTGATTCTCTGCGAAGGTAAATTTGATTTTCTGGTAATAATTCATAATAAAGTTAAGAATAAAATTAAACTCAATAATCTATGTAGTGTTTAGTATTAGGTATTCGACAAAATGCCCATTGAAATTTGGGAATAATTCATCTTCATTTATGGTTAGATTGTTTATTCTTTTAAAAAAAATTATTCAACTACATTGATCTTGCTTAAAAATCAAACTTTACAATTACAACAAGAACAAGACTTAAATGCCTACCTTTTTCGTTTACGTCCCCTTTTTTCTGTCTGAAATTTCGCAGGAGTACAGTTGTCGAAGCTTTCTAGGGCTGTAGACAACGGTATTGCAAAATCCCTGCTATCATCTCCTCCTACAAGAATCCCGATGCCTTTGATTTTATTATTCGCACCTTTGTGGAAGATCAAAGACCCCGAGTCTCCCTTTTTACTAAAAAGTTTACTGTCAACAGAATGAATCTCGAGTAGTCCGTGTTGTTCTGGGCCCTTTTCAAATGTCGCCCGCTTGCCTTTACCTTTTATTTTTCCCATGGTAACCCCTGTAACTTTCCCATATTTGTAAACGCTCATATCAACTCGAATATCTTCTTGATCGAGCACATCAACAGACCCACAGTTAAGTTGGGGAATGTCTGCAATAGTTATATGAACATAATTACGAAGACAAGCTTTGCTATAGTTTAAACACATCTTATCAAACAATTTGTACATGTACATAGAAAATTTTACAATGTACCATACAATACATAAATGCATGGTTAAAAGATTCGTGTTAAAACAATTTTCAGTAAATATGGCGGTGTTGCTAATCTGATTTGATTTACTTAGATAGATGTAATGGTAGGAGCAATGTCATCAAACAGACGCGCATGGAAAACGTCTAGCCTGCTAAAAATATGCTGGTGTTGATTCTGGTCCCCATTTAGTAGAATGTAATAGTACAATAGTTAAGGGGAGCGGTGGTGTAGAGGTTAAGGTGTCTGCCGCTCATCCTGGAGGTTGCGGGTTCGAGCCCAACCAAGGTCACGACCGTACCTCCTCATACGACACCAGTACTGGTGTTTCCAGGAAGCGGACTCGAGAGTGACTCGATCAGCTACAAGCTTTCTTCACAATCGAGCTAAAATAAATTAGTATCAACTAATAGTTAGAGGTAATCTCAAAATGTTGTTCTTTTATACTGGTATATCGTTGACATTCATGCCGAAACAGGCCACGACAGGCTTGTTTCCTGTCGCCAACGTAGAAATACTTAAGGCGTATTGAAATGTTTCTTTGTTTTAGATTGTTTGAACGAGACAGAGTAGGCGAGTTTTGTAATTGTTTTGGCAGATTGCTTCAGTCCTTGAAGAGCCTATGGTATAAAGGCGTTGTAACAGAGATATGTTCTTGTGCGTATACTCTGAATGTCAGCAGCATAACGAAAGTTGTATCTAGAGGTTTCTCCTACCGATGGTGGGATAAGAGAAGAAAGATATTCACGAGTTAGGCCATTCTTCATTTTGATTTTGTAAATTAGAATCAGCTTATGATTAAGTGTTCGAATCTCAAGGGATCCCACGGAACTTCTCTATGAAGCTCATGGTGATATACCAGTTCAGTAGCCCCAGAAATAATACGGAATGCTTCAAGCTTTGTTTAGTTGAGAAGGGGTCTTTAGATCGATAATTTTCCTCAGTTTAAATAACTGAATGTATGTGTCTTTCAAAAGGTCTGAAAGAACAAGTTATTGTTGACTGCATTTAAGCTCACTCTTGAAATTAGAGGTAGGGAGGTGTAATCCAGACATTTAAACATGTATGCATATGTAGTTTATACCTCTTTAATGTATAGAGTGTTATTTACAAAATTGCTCTGAATCAAAGTTCATATACAAACATATTTGTTGATAAAACTTCATCTATTGTAGCGTACCTATATTCTCATACTTCTTTTTTCTGTAGTTTGGGAAATGTCCGCCGTCGGGTCTGCGTGATTCATCTATATCAAAGAGTGCCACATCCAATCTGTCTGTGAACTGGACACAATGAAGATTTCCACATTTCTTAGAGTTTTTACGCCCAATTGCAGGTTGATAGCAAATTCTTCCGACATGAGCCTTTTGCGGAACTTCCTTAAGTTCAGATTCGTCAAGAAATACATGAGCACATGTTATTCCTTTCACGCCCTCATCCATGTAATCAACGAACAGGCCTATGGTGCCTGTTCCAGCTTTTGTTCCAATTTCACAGCCAATTCTTACTTGTTGGTGAAATGCTCTTGGCCAACCACCGACTTTTCTAAAGAAATATGCTTGCCGTACATCAGTTGGGAAATTTCCAAGCTGTGATGGCAAAACATCTTCATCTAGTGGTATTATACCTTTACATTTCACAAGGAAGACGATGCACGTAGTTTTCGTAGGTTTCGTATTTTTCTTTTTGGTATCATAGCCAGTTGACTTTAATTTACATGCAAACATATCAATAAGATTACTGTGCTTTTTAAAATAATCTTCCTTGTGTTTAGATATATGATCTTCTATTTCTTTCTTTTTTGTCTGGCTAATATTTCTTTTCTGCTCTCGCTCTCCATCAACCAAATAGTCATCTTCCTCGTTATGGCACTTTATAGTTTGACATGTAATAGAGTACTTGTGCCCATATTTCTTTTGTAGTTCGCGATTGACTGCTGCTTTTTTGATAATGCACTTGAATTTTATCTCATCAGGAGCAGCAACTGTGTAACCGTAAAATGCCTTCACCACGCCATCCATCTGTTCTAGTTTTCTGCATAAAACTTCGGAATTTCCTTTATCTAAACTTCCTTCAATGTTTTGGTGCGCTTTTTCTGAATCTGAGTATGTTCATGAAATGCATTTTAATCTGTTATATTTAGCAAACGCAGATATTTTTCCGATTGAAACAATGGACAGTGTCAAAAATGTATTAAATAGACACATTAAGTGGAATGTAAATTTGAAGCAAATTTCAGCAAAGTTAAATTACATCTTTTCTCCACTACTTATCAAATTAGCATAATTTGAAATACTGAAGGACATACTATTACTTGATTGTTTTTTTAAATACAACGTTTTCAATCATTTTAGTTCGTAATCGACTTTCCACATACTATCATGTTAGACATTCTGCTTTTACAGGACATCCCATGAGGGCATCTTTATGTCTATTTAAATACAAAAGTTCTGCACAATTTTAAATGAAATTTTAATTGCCAGTTAGCTTTTAATTTGAATGCCAAAACGATTCTTTAGTACTGAAATTATATCCAATACCACACAGAGAACACTCGTTGTACATACATGTATTTATATGTCCTAGTGGCTTCATTGAAAAACAATGTTTAGTTGGAGATTACTTTAAGTTGCTAGGAGTTCCGATTTTGACGACCGGTCAGCAATTCATCATGTAAAAGTATTTCAAATTGTTTATTGGAATAGGTTAAGGCTTTGTTGGTCCATAAAAAGGTATCACTGTTACAAGATGGACAAAACAATTAACAAGTATACTCTTTAATCTTATTTAAGTCAGAAACTATGTCATACGATCATTTATTTCATGCACCTTAAGTCTGGCAAGAGGAAAAAAAATATGATAAACTTTATAGTGCGTGTATTACATTGTATGTCAGACAGAATATTAAATGTTTTTTCATGAAACCACTAAAGCATGAAACAATATTATTTTAAATTGTAAAATTAAGTACTCATCGGCGCCTTGGAATGATAAGGTCTTAAGTGTCACTTACGACCTTATATGACCAATCCATATTCGGAATCTGCATTAAAAGGCGCATGTCATAGACATTGACCTATTTTCAAGGCGAAGACAGTGTTTTCTGTTGTCCAACTTTGAAGCAAATAAATGTCGTAAGTAAAGATCGTTGTAAATAGTGAGTTTGTAAATTATGACAATTTAAATATTATCTTCATCGAGATATATGTTGTAAAACTCTCGATATTTTGAGGTTTGCAAACATTGAAATTGTTGTGTTCAAGAAAATAAACCTTATTTCTGCAGTACATGCAATGCAGTACATTTACTATTAATAAGATTCTTTTTGATCAGTTGGTCAAAGTTCAACATCTCAATGTATTTAAATGAAACGAGAATCGTCTTTAAAAACAATGGTCGGTGCGATATAAAAGAGATGGGTAGATAATTTTCATAGCGAAAATTTCCGTCAAATTGTATCTTAATGCAGACAAACTAACACATATGTAGTAGCGTGATATACGAGGTAAGCAGTTACATTCATCATTTACATGAAATAACAGAACTTAAGCATTAATTCAGTGGAATTATCCCAATGTATTTTCAAGCAATATTATTGTGTTAATCAAATCGGGTACAAAATGTTTAAGTACTGGTAAATTGTATCAGCGCCATTTTTTGATTTTTGGGTTTTACGAACCTTCCCTACTACGGTTTAAGAAATTCGCTTTCACAAACCAAGGTGGTCGAAACGTTTTATGAAAACACTTTTATAAATGAATATATTTAAACAAACTTTAGACTGTATATGCATCATGTTACACTAAATACACCATTGTGCTCTTTTTAACTTACTTTTAAAAACGCACACTCTATGGTCGCTATAATAACGTCATGTTTACATGAGCGGGGCAAAGTCGCGATGTTTTCAGTTACTGTTTTAAACGGATTGGATATTTTTGTGACAATAGAAGGAACTGTAGGCATTGGCACGACAACTTTTTATATGATTTTGTCTGACATTGTTGATCCCATTCACGTCTATTTAATCAAAAAGAGGAAATTCGTCATTTAAAAGCAGTTAAAATGTAATTTGAGCATTGATATTTCGTGAAATTTCATGTTTTATGAAATGAAAGTAACTGAAGGGCAGAAAAAATGGCATAAAACCATCACAAATCCTACACATGTGGACGACCTTAGATCAGACTGTCCGGCAATGGCGTCATGAAAATAGGAAGACGTCGATAGTCTGCTGCGTGTATGACCAGAACGCTTAAAATCATTTTCAATCACTGATAGCTGATTTAAAATTGTAAAAGCTTAAGAGGTTTGCAGTCAGTATTCTAAAATAATAAAAGCATAAGGAAGTTTTCCTCGAGTAACTTCAGTAACTGTTTGGGGAGAAATAAAGAGTTTTAATCTTACAGTTGAAAACTGTGAAAATATGCTTTTAAATAAAAGAGATACATGAAAATGTAGATATTTTCCCGGAAACCCTTTGAACGGCACTTTTATGATAACCAATCGTGTGTACTGAAAGAAGTGTGTGTATTTATATGCGAAGAAAGATGATTCGCCGAAGCGAAATTTTATTTGAATGTCTTAGGCACTGCAAAATATTTATCTTTTTCATGCATATATATATTTAATTATGCCATGAAAACGACAATAAAAAAGCACATCATAGTTTAAACTACCCTTGTAAATATACCGAATTATTAGCCAGTTCATGTTAAAGGTTTTACATACTTTCTATTGGTAGTGATTCTGCTTCTTCGGGTGTAGCAGAAGTCGACAGTTCTGCTATAGTTGCACGTTGGGGTCTTGCAGGTGTCAATGCTTGTGATTTCCTCTTTGGGAGTGTTCTTGATGCCATTTTTGATGTTACTTCTTTTTGTGTGTTATGGATGGAACTGGTAGGTATTTAATGAAATATTTTCAAGTAAAACACAATATGAATACGGTTTGAACTAACTTTAAACTCGTAAAGCAAAAACAATATGAGTTAAACTTTGTGGTAAGTAACCGTATCGAATTAGCCATGACAATATCATTATCATACTTGAGTTTCGTTTAAAGGCAATTAAAGTCTACAATTTTAAATAACATTGCATGTCAATTCGAAACTCTAAAAAAAAGATTTAGAGCTTTATGTAGGACAAACTTTTGATTTTATCGAATATTCCCATTTTCACGATTTGTTTTTCAAATAAAGTAAATTTGCCGTTTCCATGTAATAGTCTGTCAACGCGTATTATAATAGGAAAAACTGATTTCAAGTTCTACGTAGCTGTGAGGTGAATAATAGGGAATAGCTAGTCAACTTACTAAATTGTGTATCATTACTGTGTGTTCGTTTTCCGTACCATGAATTATATGATTGTACTTATTTAGAGACTATTTACATCACACATCAAACAACACAGAGTAATGAATAATAGTTACATATAAATCTATTCTTACCAGTTACTATTTTGATATCAGAATTAACTAAAGCTCGCGAGAACAAGTTAAGAGGAATTGAAGGTATACTTTGAGAACGAATCGTGGACGTACATTGTGCCACGCGATCTGAAAGACACCTGATAGTGGACTACACGCAGCTGTACGCGCAATTTAATAAAATTCTATTAAATCTTAGTCTAGCTCAGCCTTTGAAGATGTTTTCACTTAGATATCGCCAATAATTTAACGGTACGAAGCAAGAAATTTCAATCAGGTTTAACATTGAGTATCCCTTAGAGATTTGCAGGCTAGATTCCTCGATTTCAGTAGAAACTTGATCAAACAATATCTCTTTTCAAAATTCGTTTTTGAATGATATAAAAGATGTATATTTAGAACTTGAACTTATAAAATATTTAGAGCTTGCTGCATCATGTGTTGACACGTTTCTGGTAACGATCAATGTGATCAGTAATTTTAGGCGGGTTCTGCATACCATTGTACATTTCCTCTTAGCAATACATGTGTCATACATTTTGTAGATGTTAGGTTCTTGAGACGGACATATATATAGATTGATCACAAGTGCTTAATGGCCGCGCAGTATTGATGTAGGATACGGGCGAATTATTCAGCTTAGAAACGTTACTGACAATAATTTTATTTGAGAGAAATCACCAGTTTTATTATATTTCACAAAGAACAAATTAGAGATATTTGTTATAGAAGGTTTTTACAGAAAAGTAAAGGAAAAAGAAATTCGAATCAGTTCCCGTGTGTTATGTTAGTACTGAGTCCTGTATCATGTCAAAGGTAGCCTTGAAGTACTGGCCTGTAGGGTGCTGTTCCTAAATGCCCAAGATATCAGTATAGCCATGTAACACTCAGGTGGACATATTATTAAGGAATAGCCAGTGATGAATTAAACAAGTTTCAAGGATGAGTAATACAACGATTACTTTTGAAAAATACGTTGTAATAATAAAGTGTTTACCAAACACCAATGTTATACTATCAAATCTAGACTAGCTTCTGTTTTTCATAATCAGCTACTTTTAAAAATGAAGAAACATATTAAGCTTTTTTGTGCTTTTTAATAGCATTGACGCACATTTAACATATATATCGTGGTTAGTACATTGTCAGTGTATCACCATAAAGGTATGCATTTTCTCTTTAAAAGTGATGAGTTATATAAAGTTTGCTATGTTAATAAATATTTCAAGTAAGTTAAAGTCTGAGAAAAGTGCAATTACTTTTATATCTTTCCTAAACAAAACACATAATTTTAATAAAACTTTTCTCCTTTCACATAATTCTCTAAAGTGAGAATAAGTTTCCTGCATACATGTTTGAAATGTGTTCAAGGTATCAAACATTGCTAAATGTGCCTAAGAAAACACATGTAAAATACTGAAGTAAATGCTCTTTTGTTATAAAAAATCATTTTTAACGTTGGCTAATAAACTAATTAAAAACCCCCCAGAAAATAAGGAATAAACCATTTATTTCTACATCTCAATAACATTAATGGTCTGTTTATTAGACTAAACGCCCAGTCTTAAGACACCTAATCTGACAATATTTTATCTGATAAGGGGTCATAAAACAATTAAGTGATGAGACCTCTACTGAAGACAATGACACGAAAACTTTCCTCGTCCTATCTAAGCCTCTCCCTGACTTCCACTGGGAGACGTTTGGGCTTAATGACCTCTCCTGGAAATGTGTAGAACAAATGTAATACCCTGTGGATCTATGACAAGTGATGTGGCCAAGCCCGAAAGGTAAGTCCAATGCTGGTTGAACTTAGTCACCTGCAAATCAAGGCATTACGAAAGTTAATACATTAGGTTAAAATTGTTAGACTAGCAAATAGGTTATGGAAGTGTGGTCAAAATAGTAATGGTTGGTAATATGGCTTGGTAGTGTGGCAAAAAACAAAGGTTTCCTTTATGGTCAACACACAACCCAGCAAACGTTCACATTCAGTAGACTTGGGACAGTCTGTGTTCTATCCCACTTTACTATGTTATTATTTAAGTAACAACAACCTATCGCTTCATCACATACTACATTACAAAAAAAATAATTTTCCATCTATAGGTAACTGTCTGGTGAAAAACACGTTCTGTGGTACATGGACAGGAATAATTCTGGTGTGCCTCGTTTTTTAATAATTTCGTGTTACATTCTGATTGGTCGTATTATAGCTTAAAAGAATAAATACCATTTACTTTAGCGTTCATTTGCACTTTTGGACTGAAGACATTGGCAGGAACTAAAGAAAACCAATGACATTACTGTTGCCCAATTGGTGAACTATTTCCATTTGCTACGTTTTGCCTGGACCTCATCTTGAAAACTATCAACAGAAATTCTTTTGCAACCGCACATAGTAAATGTATATAAAACCAAACTCGGCCTTACTTCATGTACAATGTATATAAGACTATACATTGCTACATTTTCTTGCTCTGAAGTGCAGTCATAACCATTGACTGGATTTGGTTTTACAAAATAAAATAACGGAAGACATTGACAGGAAATGTAAGTGTTATTTACTCTTTTCAACGCACTATAATTACTTCCACACAAGTACACATATGTATGTTGAAAAATCACATAATTATTCTGATGCAATATTTTATCTATCTTTCCTTTCTTCCATTTCTATTTCCAGCTCTCTACCCTCTTTCTAGCTTTTTCAAAAGCTAACTTTCTGATGTCTTTATAGACAATAATTGCATGAAAATGATCTGTGTTTAATACAGACCTGTGCTAACACTGGCAATAAATTAGCTCTAAAAACACATTTTCCTCGGTCAAAACGATGTCGACATATAAAATATATATACGACCTAGGTCTTACTACACTTTATGATGATTACAAGACATAAAGAGATATGTATTGTACCAAAATAATGTAAAGAAATGTTACTTATTTGATGCGATTAACTTATTAAGGGCAGCGCTATTTACCAACTGGTTGCAGTGCTCAACAACGGCATACCGAGAGTCCTTCAGTCAACGGCGAAGGAAAATGTCACGTGACTTCTCTGTCGGGAATGTACGTAAATTCTTTTTTCTAAAGACATTTATTTTTAAGCCAGTATATACATGTATGTATAGGCAGATAGAGATCCACGTGAACGCCATACACCTTATATGATTTTATCTCTTAAAAAATTAAAGCAATTTCACAAATAATTTTGCACCAGTGTACTGAATCACATCACCAAATCTGCATAAAAATTCTAAAATGTTTGATTGACTTGTTAAATGTTCTGTCATTTGGTGCAATGTATAAATTAACGAATTTCAAGCTTGAAATAAACATGGGAGTAAAGCAATCCATTACGGGTATGGAGTTTCACTTATGCGTATCGTGTTTGTAAATACACTGCTTAGATATGTACATTTACATGTAATGTAAAGGTTGACCTCTTCTTGCTTTAACTGCAAAGGATAAATACTATAGGCCTATCCTT
The DNA here is from genome assembly GCA_032359765.1 of Saxidomus gigantea. Lineage (NCBI taxonomy): Eukaryota > Metazoa > Mollusca > Bivalvia > Venerida > Veneridae > Saxidomus > Saxidomus gigantea. The sequence goes on along the minus strand of JAUMHA010373877.1, from coordinate 1,097 downwards.
TGATTGCAACTTGAAGATATATATAAGAGGGTATATTTAATATATTATATATCCAGTGTTGGGGATCACGCGACTTTGTTGTGATACACTTAACGGAAAATGGCGTGATATTCGTACGTTTTCTTTAATATTAGTTTCCTCATACACTTATGATATATAGCCTGGCCATTTGACTTCCGCGTATTTTGGTTCCTTTCTCTATGCTGAAGTATACATAGATTGCTGGGAATGCATTCAAATGTAGTTGTGAGAAAGAATTCTGGCGAGCTAAACCTCACGGAAAGACTAGCATTTCACCAAAGAATGCATCAAAACTTATCATGAAACATGCTTTTTAACATAAATAAATAGAAAATATTAATGTAACATCGTATCGGTGTGCTCGTATTTCATTTCTTGAAATTTAGGAATTATCCCAATTCTTATTAAAAAGCTAGATTACACGTGAATCGTTTTTTGGTTAGATAACACGGGACGGGTACGAGGGGCATTTCAAAAGAAATGCAACTTGGGTAATATAAAGCGCGCGTTTGATAGATTTTAAATTATTTACGCGTCATACCCTCAAAGTAATCCCTTTGTTACGTACACAAAGTTTCAAACGTTTAATCCAGTTCTTAAAAGCATCGTCATACTCATTTTAAGGTATACCCAGCATACACTGATAACAGCGGACCCCAGGGCCTGTTGGGGCCTCTACTGTCTACCAGCTAAATGTTTTTTGCAGTTTAGGGAACATGAAATAGTCACACGGGGCTAGGTCGGGGGAATATGGTGCATGTGGAAGAACTCAAACCCTTCCCTTGTTCAAAAACGAGGTCACAATAGCAGACTTATGCACAGGGGCGTTGTCATGCAACAGGGATAGGTGCTTAAAGCCAGTGTGTGGGCGACGTTTGAAACATTGTTTTCTAAGTTTCTTCAACACTTTTTCTTTATAAAATATACCAGTCATAGATTTTCTATTTGGTACAACAAATAGGAACACGGATATCAAAGAAAATAACAAACATTGCTTTCTTACAGTGGTGCTCACGTGTAACTTTGCAAAATTTTCGTGTATCGTGCGTGTATCGTGCATTCCGTTTGCATTCATC
>JAUMHA010373866.1:2721-13037 GCA_032359765.1 Saxidomus gigantea | reverse complement strand
ACCTTCAACATCAATCTTCAGTATATCAATAAGTCGCTGGAATACAATTTGCAAACGAAGTAAAATTATTCTTCAAAGAAGTTGGTTAGAAAGTGAATGAACGTTTCAGTTAATCATTTGTTTTAATAAGTCATACAACATGTATGTTCACTCTGACTATTCCATGTAATTAATGCTGGGGATGTGAACATTTAGTGTGGAGTTGGCTTTGAATTATCTTAGTACAACCAATTGTTATAAAGTTTGTCGATTTGTTTTGAGTGCAAAACAGTCTCACTGACAATGATTGAAAAGCTAAGCATACATTTTGTTTACTGATGCTTATATTTGATGCATAGGACCTGTATTAACACAAAAACTCACCTCAGTATGCTGCAGAGATTTTTTTATTGTTGAAAGTGTTCTCATTTTCCAGATCATATTTAACTTTGTAGTGTTACTTTTAGGTGCGGGTAATTGTATAGTTCCGTCAATATTAGACAGTCCCGTTAAATGAAAATTGACACCTCTTGGGATTCTTATTCCTTCTATTGAAAAACTGTAAATGGAAATAAGGAAATCAAAACAAAATATCTTTCAGGTTTAGTCATTAGAAAAGTTGATGATGAAATTGTCGTAAAAAATGAAGTTTTAAAAGCTTTTAAAGGCGAAACAGTAATTCAAAGGTAATAAACTATTACAGAATGATATCCGTGAGAGGAGAGTTATGTTAATAAGGGCCGAAGTAAAGTCAAAACGATGACGTTCGTATGCTTGAAATACTGAAGATATTTACTCATATGAGACTAATTATAAGACACTACAGGTTGAATACCAACATTAACCTGTTTTTACCTTGATTTGTACAATGGCATCTTCTGACTTCAAATTTGGCCGAATCTATTTCTTCAAATAGGGGCGATTTTCAGAATTATAACCCAAAAAGCTAGAGTCTTAAATCCGGATCGGACAACTTTCTATTTGCCGTCTGCTTCAGAGATTGGATATTTAAATAGGCACGAATGTTGTCTTTATGACCTACTGAAGCAATCTCAAGAGCATAAACGGCACAGCTTCAACCGGTTTAAGCAAAAATGACTATAAGTTTGGCTTGTCAATATCATCTTACAAAAGTGGTTATGTCGTCTTTATGACATACGAAAGCAAACACAAGAGCATAAACGGCACAGCTACAACCAGTTTAAGCAAAAATGAGTATAAGTTTGGCTTGTCAATATCATCTTACAAAAGCGGTTATGTTGTCTTTATTCCATACTAAAGCAAACATAAGAGCATAAACGGCAAAGCTACAACCAGTTTAAGCAAAAATGAGTATAAGTTTGGCTTGTCAATATCATCTTACAAAAGTGGTTATGTTGTCTTTATGACATACTAAAGCAAACATAAGAGCATAAACGGCAAAGCTACAACCAGTTTAAGCAAAAATGAGTATAAGTTTGGCTTGTCAATATCACCTTACAAAAGCGGATATGAGACAAATTTGAAAACCGCAGGAAAATTCCATACTGCAAATAGTTCAGTGTTCTAAATGCAGTCATGGCATTTCATTAGCCTTAAGTGGTGTCTTGACTTGTAGTGCAAACAGTTTGACAACTGCGTTACATGGCAATCAGTGCAATAGACAGACATTCAACTATGCCACTACTTAAGTATTACTTTGAGCAAATATGAAAAGTATGAACTTAACATGTAGTAATATTAATAGTGTGTTAACTTGAGTGGAGTTTGTAATGTGATATGAATAATACCTTGGGTCGAATGTATGTATTTCACATTGAAATGACTTGAAGATTGCCTCTTCAAAACTAAACTCGAATTGTGAGCTGAAATGTAACAAAATCGTGTAATTTATTTTTTTCAAATCGTAATACTATTGCCAAAGGAGTTCAGTGGATTTGTAAGATGCCTTTCAAAGTACAGGACATACATTAAAACAACGAAACAATCTGTTTTCAGTTCACAGACAAATGGTTCGGATCTTTTTTTCCAATAGTACAGTTGTGATGTTATTGAAGAAAACTAAATGCACGTATTTTCATTTTTGTATAATAATAGGTAAAAATATGTCCGTTGGTCCATAGAAAATGCATTAATAACGCGCTTATAATTGGATCGTTGCCTCTTGTTTACACAATGACGTCAATTATATGACGTCGCATACAACGCATGTTTCGCACTAATTAGAGATTGCATTAAGTAGCATATTAAAGCAGCTAAAAAATTGATCCAAATGTTCAGCTTAATTAAAACATCCGACTATACACTACTTAAATTTGTATATCTTAATCAATACCTTAAAGTATATAGTTAACTGTTTCACATTTCTGATTAGGAAAACACCAAATGGACAGCTTCTAGAATATAAATGTAAATGCCAAAAAATGACTTACCCAAAAGAATAAACAAGGCAGTTGTTGCGTACATTTTCCAAGTTCTCAAACAGTATATTTTTCCCGGTGAAACCAGCCCCAGCTTTTCTAACGTTATCACACTCAATTTGTTTCTGTTTTATATACCTAGATAATAAGTATACGTTAAGTTCATAGCATTTACAACAAATCTTCGAAAGTTTCGGTGTTGCCTTTTTCAATAATTTATTATAAGCAATCTGGAGTTCTACCTACTGTTCATCCTTATGTTAAGAAATGAAATAAACAGGCAGTATGTACCCTAGATTCCTGTTATTTTCGTTTGACATTTGTATGAACGTTGTTTTAAATTGTGTAGTTAAATGTAATAAGACCTGTTCGCAATTTCGCTTCCGGTCTGTATCTTCCACGTGCATGAACCGATTTTGATATAACTTCACACAAGTGTTACCTATTTTTCAATGTTGTGTCATGCACAGCAAACAAGCAACTACTCCAAAGGTCAAGGTCACACTTAAGGCTCAAACACTACTACACTACTACATACAAATTCGTTTCCTGTCTTAATTTCCACACACAAGGACTGATTTTGATACATCTTCCCACAATTGTTATCCATACCGCAAGGTTGTGCCATGCACAACCAGCTGCATATTCCCAAGGTCAAAGTACCACTTACGGCTCAAACACTTCTACGTGTAATTTCATTTCATGTCTGGATCTTCCACATGCATAGACATATTTTGATGTAATTTCACACAATTATTACCCATGTAATGAAGGTGTGTCAAGCACCGATCCACTTGTCCCTGAGGTCGTGGTCATACTTAGGACTCCTTTAAAATCTAGATATTTATTTGTCATTTTGTCATGTAAAGTCATGTTATGTACATGTGTATTTTTATGTGCATTGCTTTCTTCCATTTTTATATTTTCCCTTCGAGACATTTTTCACTAACACTTTCCCTCCAACCTCCAGACAAATAGGCAATTTGTAAATAAAGTATTCCTGTGTCGCAAGCATACCAGGCACACTGTATTCCATTGAGAGTAGTTTTCAATCAATTAAATTTGGCACATTTATCTTTATCTTAATTATGTGTACTTACCTTTTAAATGTTAGGTATACCGTTTTATAATTCATTGCGTCTATTACTCTGTTGCTAAGCAACGTATAGTACCGAAGTTGTTTGCAGAAGGTAGAACGACTGTTCATCAGCTGTTGAATGAAATATAAGAGGAATTGAGACACTAAGTTTTGGTAAATGATATTTTCAATCCGTTACCTTTACAGATGCAATCCACATAGTGGTATCAAAATACGCAAAAAACAAAAAGGAGGTAATATCATGCAATTTTTCCCATACCGTTCAAGTTTCAAAACAAAATTACTATATATTTGCACGTGGAGGATAAACGGAATGAAGATCATTATGAGCATTTTCTGATTAGCTACTCGGGTAACTTAAGTAACCAGAGTTCCAAAGTTAGCGACATAGTTACGCGTGCAATGGTAATTGTACACCTTAACAGTAATACTATCGTCGACAGCAGGGATTGTGGAAGTTGCGGCTAAAACAAGTCCGACGCTCTACCCCTACACTACAGCGCCTCCAAAACAACTTAACTATATATGCATTGTCTGAACAGTTTAACAGTGATTTCTATGAGCAAGATACACAGCAGCTGATAGTTTCTACACATTTATACATTGTATACATGTATAAACAAATAGTTTTCGGCGTTAGCTGAATAAGCTGGCTTTTGACCTACTTTTTGAACCAATCAAATGTTACGAATGGAAGCGTGATGAATGGAATTTGTATAAAATCCTTATCCTAAAAATAGACTGCCATTCACAGTTTATGTGAATACAGTGTCCGCCTGCTTTTGAAAAAGACTCTATCAATGGCTGCAGGTGCGTATCGGAATATCCGGCTCTCGCGTATCTTATTCTGCTCAACGCCGTTTATCTTTTTTAAAAGATTTTTTTTCAAATATGTTATTACTGCTGCAGCGGTAGAATACTTGTTTGTCGGAGTCTTTCATCAAATGAATTCTAACATGACTCATTCTGTTTGTCAGTTACACATAGAAGGAAGTGTCTTGTTGTAAACTTTTAAGTAAGTTACGTTTTGAAGCCCTGTCCGTTACAAGGTCATAAGTGACGTCAAAGTGTACCTTATGAGCCACTTATAAATATCCGCGTTAAATATAATACGTTACGTTTTCGTATTTTGGGGAATAAATGATATCAGTTTTAGCGATGTTCATCATCTAATAAACAACTCTTTGTTGTTCAGCTGCTTAGTTATAAACAACTCTGGTCTACGGCTTATTACTGCGCACCAGAACTCCAAATCGTGGTATATTAGACGATGAACACCGCTGAAACGTATATTATGTATATAAAATCAGACGAGATAACTAATTATCTCAGTCACCTATATTTACAAATACTGTACAATGCACTTTATGGCTTAGTAACTTGCTTTGTTTAAATGGTTGAAACATTTTTTGCAGTGAAAGGAGGGCTCGTTCATCGTTTTTCCTCAGGGTGAGATCATTAGGGTAAGTAGGATAGTAACATACGTTTTAAGTATATTTGTAACTTGCTTTTTCGTTTTTGGTAAGTAATACTACAATTATTTCTTTTCATATATCGGTATTTTGCTGACGTACATGTATCTGTGTATTTGCGTATTCCACGTGTAGATTTCAAAATCAAACATAGAGTGATGTGGATATAATTTATTAAACGGTATCTGAGGGCAGGTCATATAGATTTTTTGTTTTTGTTTTTTTTTTAAATATACATATGTAGAATATATTATAGTCCGATTTCGAGCACTGAGCCGTGGTTGTATTTTTAGCTTTTGTAAAACAACGGTAAAAACCGAGGAAAACGTAAAGGTCGCAGCTCAAAGGTCAAATTCAGACTATAGCAGATGCTTACTCTCATGCTGTATATAGTCTTTTTCAGATGTTTAAGTCTTATGTAAATAAAGTCCTGTTCTGTTCTGTTCTGTTCTGTTCTGTTCTGTTATCACAAATAGAACGGTTATGTTCTGTTATTGGAAAGTAGATTGAGCGGTTTGTCATTGAGACTGCAACCAAATAAAAGTTTCAAAGAATTCTAACTGATATATACATGTACATGTTTGTTTCATTGATTAAACGACAACTATATGTTACTTACCACGTTAATTAAAACAAATTGTACAAGCTGTCACCTGTTTAAACGACACGCTGCACATTTTAATGCTGCTGTTTTCCTACTTACGTTTCAATATCTTTTAAACCTTCAATGTTTACGAAAAACAACTCAACAATAAACAAATTCACTATCTACAGGCAACTGTGGGGTCCATCTCTGTAACACGATAAAAAGATGACTGACGAGTTTTTGTTACAGTTGCCTGTAGATAGTGTATCGGTTTTTCACGAGCTATTTGTTTGGAAACAACTATCAGATGCATCAAAATGGTACATGTAAGAAACAAACAAATTAGACATTAAATCGTGAATGTTTAGGGCATTATATAAGTTATTTTCATAATGCAAAGCTGTCAGTTATATATTTGCAGCAATTAAACATGAAAGAAGCTTAAGTCTGTCACATTTCAAAGTAAAATCAGGAGCATTAAATTTTAGTGATTTTGAGTAAAAAACGATTTAAATGATATAGATTTATCATTGTTTGTGCACATAATACAATATTTGTCATGTTCAGGTACGAATTAGAACAATTTGAGATGTTAACGTGTGCATACGATATGCACACAAGGTGTCACGGTCTATTCCTTAGATGTCACGTGTTATATGACGAATTCGTTTAAGCTGTCACGGTTTTAATGACGATAGCCTTTGATTTCAGGGAAAGGCAGCTAGTTGCAAATATTGTTACACGTTATTCAATACGACCAAAGAAGACATACGCCATGTTGGTGACATTTATCCAAAGCGACACGAAACCACCCTTGAAAGCACAGTTACATCAAACACTGAACTACGAACCTTGAGTCAAATTGCAATGAGGTAAGTGCCCAATATTAAGAATTTATTAGGTGATACAACTATAAATTTCTAAGGCAGACTCCAGAATTCGAAACTGTACCGAACGTAGACATAATGTTCATGTTCAGGTAGATAGTTGAATACAAGCCTACAACTTTAAACAAAATTTCATCATTTTATTTAATGCTTATTTCATATGGTGTTTTGTACAATTCATTAGTGTTCTTCATTATTTCAGGAACCATGCTTTTGACCAAGAACAGCGAAAGCGAAAACGAAAACTAAAACAGAAATCCACACGTGTTCCGAAAATTGATGAGCCCGCAAAAGGAACACGGCCTGTCCGTGAACATCATTGTATGGATTCATCCAAGATCTTACCACACGTGCGATATGGACTTAAAGAGATTTAACCATAGATAAACTGACAAGCACAGAATCCGAATAAAAGGTTTCCGGATACATCATATGACCTGTATATTAGATTTAGTAATTTCTGGCCTATTCTGAAAAATACGGATTTGCATTTGATGAAGATACGATTTTCAATAATGTTTTCATTATGAGGTAAAGTCCTACACCCATATATCGAATTATTCTCGTATGTGATGCTTCACAATGTGCATCTTAATCATTGTTGTAGGTTTCAAACAGATAAAAAAGAACACATGTTTGTATTGTTGTTTATTACTCTAAAACCATATATCAAATGATAAAAGTAGGTTGAATTGGCGTATTACTCCAGAAATCACATGATTTTCATTTTTATGGACCAATACCAATAACTACATGTCATCACAAAAAGTAAACTAAACAAGAGAGCCATCATAGTCCTAGATCGTTCATCTGAGTGTCCAAGTTTTAGCAACGTCATACGGCAGTAAACAGCTAGATTGTAAGTGTATTAATATTTGGCATTTTTTGATAAATCAAACTTACTAAATATGGACCTTCTAGTAAACTTAAACATAATATTATGATCATACATAATCGCTATAAATGTGATTAGGATTGGTGAAGAAAAACGTTTGTATTGTTTAACCAGTATTTTACACAAGTAAAACAAGAGATGTCACTGTAAGTGACGAATGCCCCCGAGCGGGTATATTTCTCGAAGTGGGATTCAAGTTATTAAAATCACTTGATACATGACCAATTTACAGCCCGGATATAATATGTGCACTTATACAACATTTTATAATGATCAAAGATATTATGTGACATTGATATTTGAGGTAGGGACATGGGCATTGCACGCGACACGTCGGGTTTATGTGGCGAATATATTTGCCAAGTTTTAAAATCTCTTGAAACATGACAAAGTTACAGCCCGAAATATGGCTTATGTCTACACCAAGGTAAACGGCAGTATCGTCAGCGAATAGCCGCACCAGGGAGGTGACCTGGTCAGGGAGATCATTTATGTAGAGTAGGTAGAGCAGATGTCCTAGGACAAAGCCCTGTGGGAACCCAGATGTAACAGGGGACTTGATCAGACGTGCAACCGTTAACCACTACTGACTGGGTTCTACCTATTAAAAAGGACCGGATCCAAGACACGGTTTGACTGGGGACAACATCTTCTTGGAGTTTAAATAGTAATTTAAGGTTGTTGACTTTGTCGGAGGCTCTACTTGAATCAAGTAGGACAAGGTCGGTCTGTTTACCTGAGGAAAGGTTTTTGGATAATTCATCAACTAGCTCAATGAGCTGCGTCTCACAGGACCGTCTTTCACGGAACACATGTTGCAGCTCATAGAGTATATATATATATATATATATATATATATATATATGTTGTGTTTTGAGAAATGCGTGGATAGGCTAGATGCAATTATGTGTTGTAGGAGTTTACAAGATCACTACTATTACCTTTTTTAAATAGTGGGGCGACGTTTGCCTTCGTCCAATCGGAATGGAGTTGACCAGTATTAAGGGATCTTTTGAAGATTAGTGATACTATGTTAAGGATCCTTCAGGACAATGGGCTTTATCATAGCCTTGCCCACTTTTAAGTTTTGGAGTAGTTTCAGGACGCCTTTGGGGTCAATTGGAATATCGGCATTGTAGGGTTTTCTTTTTTCCTTGGACAGTCCTGCACAACTGGGACAGGGACAAGGGAGAAACGCACGAAAAAACAGACTGGAACTGTTTATTCAAAATATTTGCTTGACCAAGATTTTCGGAGATGATTTTACCACTTGTCTGATCTTAAAGGGGATCAATACCTTAGGTCACCTTACTGTTATATATTTATACCTTTGTATTTGCATGTGTGCCCATGGACCTGTGTAACACTGCATATGACAATAAACTGAAACACAATGAGAATAATTTAGAAATAATGTCCGAATAATCATTGTTCGTCGTCTAATTAACATACCCTTGGAGTAATTAACGACCAGCAGTAGTTTATTAGACGATACACAACGTTTACAAAGATATCATGACCAAATATTACAATGGATTATTTTGTATGCGGTCGTCTCCTAAACGTCATGCGGCACAACTTGTCGTCATTTCACGCCATGGTGCTTTCTTACCGGTCCACGTGTCAAGACATTGTTTATTGCATGATTTATAACACTTATTATGTTCAGTATATCACCTGTCTGTGGATTCCGTTTCTTTCTATACCTCAAAGACATGACAAAGTAAACTTTTCAAAGTGAGATCGAATGTCGTGGTTGGATCGACCCGAGGACATATTAAGTTAATGCAAACGCTAAAGTGACTCCACAATGGTAACCATACAAACACGCAGTAACAAAACAACGAAAGAATACACGTAACTTTAACTGTAGCCGTTATTGTAACTGTGACGCAAAATTTCTGCGATAGTGCGAACACACTACTATTGCTCTACAGCGGCTCCACAACAGTAACCAATCAAACGGACTGTTACAAAACAACGAAAGCAGCTGTTATTGTAACTGTAACACAAACACGCCGGCGCTAGAACGACAAAATTAAGTTATGCGTTCCCTAATTTCACACAAGTATGCCTAAATTATTAACTTAACAAAAATATCCAAGCACGTGTGCCGTATGCTATAAAATTTGAAATTTCCCTGTTGCTTTATGTATGGGTCCTAACCCAGTTTATCTTGACCGTCGACATTCACACACTGATCGAAAGGTCTGGACCATATTCGAGTAGCATCTTAATTCAAATCTTAAGATTTTTTCTTAACCCATTTTTGCCTAGTGTCTATTTAAATTTTCAGACAGCTACGCTCAGAAGCACACGACAAATACAATGTCGTCTGGTCAGGATTTAAGTTGTTAGTTTTTTGCATCACAATTCTGCAAATCACCTCTATTTGAAGAAATAGACTTGCCCAAATTGAAATTCAGAAGATTCCATTGTAAAAATCTAGGTAGAAATAGGTTAAAATCCACGAAATCCTTGAACAGAATTCAGAAAATAAAGTGTGTATGTAGCATTTTGGAAATGTATTCAGTATTCAATGACTATAAAGTTTAAAATGAGGATGCAATAATACACAATCTTAATCATTGACTTTTGAGGTAATTATAAAAATTAAAACTTAAGTTTTACAATAGTTAAAGAATAACTTAAGATGCTTCTTATTTAAGACCCCCAGCCTTAAATTCATACACGCCATTACGTAAAAAAGAATAAGTTGTTTCAACAATTAAAAACAATTATAATCTGCAGAAGAAGCTATGATTATCACAACAGTTAAACAACGCAATTAATTACCTAATTAGCACTTACCTGACCACCATTAGCACTGTATCCGTACATATGGTATGCTGACATTAAAAATGCCAATGAAAGAACAAGTGTCAGAATATATGTATGCAGCTTTTTAAAGTTATATTTGTCCGACAGCCACATGATGCGTCCTTTGTTTAAAGATATAAAGAAACTGATACTGAGTTGTATACAAGTAACTACAGTAC
>JAUMHA010373855.1:0-13038 GCA_032359765.1 Saxidomus gigantea | reverse complement strand
ACACTCTTTAAACGCATATATAACAATGATTCCACCGTTTTGTTTTCATCCAGCAATGTCCAAGCAAACTTAGCGGACGTTTCTAATTTTGTATAAGTGCAAAATGGTTAACATTCAACAGGCTTACATCATACAGACAGTCAGATGGAAGAAATGTATTACCATTACTTCACTAACATGGCAATCTAGTTTTGATGGACAAGGACAAATGTGAAATACTTAAAGACACATTCTTTGGAGGAGCGCACATAGCAAATGAGAGAGGATAAATGCATGGTAGAAATATTCTCGTTTTTGACCTTTGACCTCTTCATTTGACATTAACCTTGGATTTAAACACCAGATTCCTGAAATAATTTGAAAATCGGTTGAATGGCTTCAGAGTTCTGTGAATATTCCAGAAAGTCTCAATGAAATTATCCAAAATGCAGAAAAAGCCCCAAAAATCATTTTCCCAACCTATAATATTTGGGAACTTTATGATTCATGCCAAAGCAAGCCATTTCCAGCCAGCATGCAAACATTCATTTCTGTATGAATTTTATCCGGGTCAAAAGCTAAACAGCCTGGACTGCAAACCTGCATTTAGTTAACCATTTTATCGGCTCTTCCAAATTACAAGTAGGGGTGATACTTTCTAAATCTAAAAAGGTCCTATGAAACATTTTATGAATAAATTCTTCATCCTTGTCCAAAATAACAAATCGAATACTCACTCGAGGAGAAAATCTCCAAGAAAACGAATAAATTTCATTCACCGCGCTATCATTCGTAACATTTGATTGGTACAAAACATATGTCAGAACTAATCTTATTTAGATAACGCCGAAACATGTAGAACTATTGTACAAGTAATATATTAAACGGCAATCTCTGTCTGTAACTTGGGGCAGTTGTGGTTTATTGGCCGACTACTAGATAGTGACATAAATGTATCCTAAAATATAGAAACCAATTTATTCTTCTAAGAAGCGATGATCTAGCAACTGTAATGTCAATACGTGGATAGCTGGTTCGATCACTGGTCAAAGCATCAGCTTTTAATGATTGGTCATGATGACTTCCAACTCCTGTATAATTATGTCCCCTTCGAAGAAGAGGGATATATTGGTTTGCAGATGTTGGTCGGTCGGTCGGTCGATCGGTATGTCGGTCGGTCCATCCATCTACCAACTGGTTTCCGGACAATAACTCGATAAAACTTGGCCCTAGGTGTGGATGTTGGTCATGACCAGCAGAGGAACCCTATTGTTTCTTTGAAGATCAGTAATTCAAAAATAAAAGGTCACAGTGACCCGGAAATGTAGAAAAGTATCCGGATGACAACTCGAGAACACGTGGGCCTAGCATCTTGAAACTTGATGTGGAGGTTGCTGATGACCAGTAGAGGACCCCTATTGATTTTGAGGCCAGTAAAGGTCAAGGTCACGGTGACCTGGAATTGTACAATGGTTCCGGACGATAACTTAAGAATGCGTGGGCTTAGCATGTTGAAACTTGATGTGTAGGCTGGCGATGACCAGCAGATGACTCCTATTATATTGAGGTCAGTAGGTCAAAGGTCACAGTGACCGGGGGTAGTAAAACGGTCTCTAGACGATAACTCGAGAACAGATTGGCGTAGGATCTTGAAAATTGATGTGGAGGTTGACCAGCAGATGAACCCTTTGGATTTTGTGTTCAGTAGGTTAAGGCCACATGAATTATTTTTAGGGCATTTTTTTTGCTATAAGGACAACACATTTTTTTTTGTCAGGCCAAAACTATTTTTTTAAGGCCTAATTTTTTTTTCAGGCCACTTGTATTTTTTCTTTTAAGGCCTTGCATTTTTTGTCTCTTTTTTTCAAAGTCAAATTTTATAGAACAAATTAAGGCAGACAATTTTTTCACGGCCAACAAAATTTTTTTTTCAGGCCTCATGATTTTTTTAGGCCATATTTTGTACTTATTGAGGCGCGTTTGAATTTTTTTTTAAGACCAAAATTATGAAAAAAATACATACAATATTTTCTTTTTTAAACTTAATTTGTCAGTACCATTTGATGACCCCTATTCATTTTCATGTTATTAGGTCTGATGCGTATTTCACATATTTCACATTCTTGCATAGTTAGACTTTTGCAGCAATGGGGCATATGCGTTTTACAAACAGCTCTTGTTCAAAAAGGAAAGCAGCCAGCGGCTGGCGGAGACTTGATCCAAATACTAGTATCACTTAGGAGCAGTGATTATATGGCCACCTCTTTACAGTCATGCTTTTGCTGAAACATAATAATGTTAGCCAGCCAGACGGGTAGCTAACTAACTCCTTATATAGATAGAGCTTTATTTTGCTGTATTTGCATCTATAATGTAACCACGAAATAATTATTAGATCGTTCAGTTGTAAATCGCCACCTACAAGCACAGCTCATCGCCCTGTAAATAACATTTAGATATCTAGTATTATTTACAGTTTGTACCGAACGGGATGGTAAAAAATCGATATTAACCGTGTGTAATTTACAAGCTTACATTTCAGATTTGAAGCATGTACAACATTATACCTTTTGTGATGCTCTATAGTTTAAGCCATGTTGTCTAACAATTCACTTAAATATTCATTTTTAGGATCAAAATAGTTTGTGTCATCAAACATTAACAATGATACTAAATGCGTTAGTAACTTGACATTTCAGACAATTGACTACAGTGAATATATAAACGTGCATGCTACCACGTGTTCGTGGCTTTCCCTTTGGAATCTCACTACGACACTGCTTTTGATATCAAATATTAATTAAATATTAATTTATCTAAAATTGTGTTTTTCAATGCTTTATAATATTTCATTCATTTTTTTATAACAGGGGCAGTTTACGAAGTGTCCGTGAAATTCGAATATCCAGTCATGTAGCTCTGCAACAATATCTTGACAAGTTATGTCAACAAAACGTTTTTCGGCAATTCATTCGCGAAATCATGCGGAGTTTTTTCGCGCAAACTTATTTTCGCGCTTCACTGCCATCAAATGAATTGGTCGCGAATATTTATTGGGTTACAGTATTACACTGATCAATTGTAATAAATGAAAATGTTGCCGTGCATCAATTTTCTGAACTCGTTTGGATTCATTACTCTCGGTATACTTTCTGAACTTATCCGAGATAATGTTTTAATAATTTCACACGATTTGTAACAGAGGGTTTAACAGGATACACTTCAACTCCACACAAAACTAAATGATTGGGATACTCGTGTATTTTTTTCAGACATTTTCTGGTAACCGGCTGTGTGCACGTGGTATTAATTGGTGACGCAGGGGGTCCAGCCAATCAGACACACTCATTGCAAATTTCTACAACTCACTCGAAATCTAATTTGGATTCTGGTCAAATAGTAAAAAGCATGTATATCCAAATTGCTTCAACTCTGGCCAAATACTTAAATATACCCTCTTTTTTATAGAACTCTGATTTGTCGTCTGCTTTAGAGCGTAGCTGCTTGAAAGGTATATACTTTTGAAGACACTAGGTACGAATAGGTTCAGAAATGCCCGTAAAAGAAACTTTGCTGGACTGATATGCATGAAAATAAACGTTAATGCTTTTTAGGTGCTATGCATATAACATATCTAAATTATTTGCATACGAAATGCGCTCACCACTAATGGCAACCAATCGATCGTCTACAAATAATTTATTTATAATACATTGCTTTGTTACTATTGGATACGAGAAAAGTTGAATTAATCCACACAGTTCTAGCAGCTAGAGGAGTGACAGCGCACCATCGTGACGTTACGAAAATTACTTTAAAGTAAGGTACCCGTCTGGAACTTATATTAATAATTGTGAAATCTTAAAACGAACTCAATTAATTTTGGTTGGTAACAGGCTTTTGTGGGAATAATGGTGCACAATACTACATTAAAATATTTAGCATTCCTAATATATGTGTTTGTACCAGTTGTTCATGCGAGATCGCATAGATATTCCCTAGCTGGTTCATCAAGTGTTAGATACACCGACATAATAGCTTATTATGAGAAAACTTCTACCATGCAATGTTTGGCATTATGCGATGGAACGGACACGTGTACGTCCGTAAATCATAATTTGGACAAAGAGAGGTGTGAGCTTACCCCACACGTTCCAAGGAACCAGACTCCTGCCTCCGCAGCTGAACCGAATTGGAGAGTTTATTACAGCGGTATTGTATTAGCATTATCTTACATTAGCTGTAATATGGTCAACTCCGTATATAACGACTCCGGATATAGCGGAAAGCCGGATATAAGGAACATATTTTCTCTGCCCGATTTTAACCCTCTGTATTTCGTGTGAAAATTATCTATTGATATAAGTGCTACGGATATAATGAAAACATTATTATGGCCCGAAGATATTCGATATATATGGAGTTTACTGTAAAACGTAAATTGTAGATTATTTAATTTAGCCTTTTGGATCTTAGTTGTGCATACACCCCTTTTTAAGGAAATAGACTTGCCCAAATTGGAAGTCAGAATATCCCATTGTAAAAACCTAGGTAGAAATAGTAAAAAGAAATTATTTATCTTTTGCACACTTGTAACGCTATAAAACGTATGTCTTGTTTCTCTCCTCAGAACCGGGGTAATATTAGCACTAAACGTCTATGACGTAATAAAACGTGTGCATGTTTTCTCTTCTCGAAACCGGCCCGCCGACCTTTACAGTGATTCCCCATAGCGTTTAAGAACAAGCACACATTTTCTCTCCTCAAAACCGGGTACCATTTTAGAATTTCAGATTGTTTCACTATTGTTTTTAAAGTGATATTACCGTTCAAAGTGACCATCATAATTTTAAAATAAACATTAATCAGTGATTTATAGTCATATAATAATACACATTGCCATAGTTATTACCCCAAAATAACATTCTGTATCACAGTTTCATTCACATATCTGTAAAAATCGTTTTTTGACTATCCTAGTCAAAAATAAAAAAATCACACTTTTAGTTATGTATATCTTAATTTGTATTTGGCAATAACAAAAATAACTTGATAAAACTTATTCCTTATATGTTTTTAAAGCATCCACTGTGTATTGAGCAGCATTCTTAACTATAAACCAATGTCAACATTTTGAAGGGTAATATAACTTTAAATCACATTCTTGACAAGTACACATATTGTATATTTTCAAAATTAATCAATTCAATTCAAATTCAATTATTTATTAGGCATATGAACATAAGTACAATGTTCTTTGCCTTCATGTAATAAATCAATAAAATCATTCTAGATCAATTAAATACATTTTTGGTAAAAACACAAAAGTAATACACAATATATAGAATTGACATTTATATTATATGAATAATTTCACAATGTTGAAACAAACATAAGAGTTTAAAGATAACATGTCGAACGTTTAAATAAAAAATGATGTTTTGACCAAAAGTTCAAGTTGTCATATAAATACTGATCAGTTTATTTTTTTTTAAAACATTACGCAGTTTTACGCTGCAGGGTGTGATATGGGTAATTCACAATATAACCACATCGTGTTAAAACGTAGGACATCACACTTTTTAACAAATGTTGTTAACTGAAAATTAACTGGTATGGTAAAATACTATAACGTTCAGTTGTGTATGGGGTCCTCTCAAAGGAACACTGCAACGTTATAAAACGCATTTTGTAAGTGAAAACTTACAATAATAAAATAAAACAAATCCTGCCGTGTATTTAAACATGTAAAACATTCATAAAGAAACACTTTAGGGACAGAAAATGCATTTTTGTTGCGATCAGCATACATGAATTTATATTTTACGTAAAATACTGTGTGTTTGTTTGGAAAGCTATGAATACGTTAGAGTAACTCACTGTATTTATTGTCCCGGTTTTGAGGAAAGAAAAAATGCGCGTGTTTTACAACGCTCTCGTATAGCCCCGGATTTGAGGAAAGAAAAACGCATACGTGTTATTACATGTACGTTATAGGAATTCACTGTAACAATTGAGCCGGTGTCGAAAAGAAATACAAAGAAGCATATGGAAGTTTGCGTCTAAATTCATTTTTAAGATATTTTCATGCAATTAAAATTAATGTTTTCTAAAGCGTCCTGTCTTAGTATTTTAATTGATACTAAGCATTTTTTAAAGTCAAAATCGAAACAAAGAAAGTTGCCAATGCTACAACGCAAACATCGAGAGGCGATGTTTTTTCATCAAGAGTGCTTTTTGTGTATGTGGTCTTTTTATCAAAACGCCGGATATCTCATAGTAATTTCTCTTAAAGAGGCACTCCCTAAACTTGGTGTCAAATTAAATAACTTCAAAAGCATAAATAATAGAATATTTGCAAGTAATATTACTTAACCTAAAACTTTAAGCTAAACATTCCAGTCACCATCGGTAAAATTATCGTTTTAAAATATGTTGCAGTATTGTATTGTCCAGACAAATTAACCGATCCTGACCTTCATGCATGAATATATTATTCAGTGATTGCGCTGAATAAATCAATTTCCGTGAGCATTTCGTTTGCCAACGGCTCTTTTCTAAGTACGGAAATTTTCGCCGGTTTACGATTATAAGTGTACTGTTAATAAACGACTAGAGGTGTATTGTTAGCTGTAGGCAAGTGGTTAGCGCAAATTTATTGACTAAAAATCATGGAAATATGAGTGTTCGAATCACGTTATGTGATTCATTTATCAATTTGTATTTTTAATTGATTTTATATCGTATGTAAACGAAAAACAATCGAAAACGGAATGCACGAGCATCACGAGGTTTGTGTTTCTTTTTGGAAAAAATTAACAAAATAAAAAAATGAGTAAGATGAAATAATATTATATGCCTAAAAATAAAGTTAAAAACATTAAATGGGCTAAACCTGAATAAAACGAGTTTTTACTTTCGTTGGCAGGACTCTAACACACGCGGTACAGATTAGTTATATTAAAAAAGAATCAACCTCGCTACCAACTGAGCTATTGACCCGATTGACATTATTCTTTAGTCTGAACAATTTTAATCAATTATTTTATATTACTTCCCTCGTGCATATTCGTAAAATGAAAGCCGAAGATAAATATAGACAGTAAATCGACCGTGAAATTATGCTACACAATGTAATAGAGGTCAGGAGGATTAAGTTAATTTGTCCGAGTAATCAAACATTCAATTATCTAAGTAAAGTTGTTGTGATGGGTGTATAGCGATTTATTACAGAAAGTCTCTAATATGTTAATTATTTGTCCTAAAATGAGGTATTTTTCGATATATGTTGTTCTTTAAAATTTTATCTATTTATCATTGAACACATTATTCATGTTTGCAGAATATAATTTGCTAGAAGAAGGGAGTGCCCCTTATATTTAATCCTGTTGAATAATCACCACTCATCAGATAACATATTATTTATAGTAGAATATTTTAGGTATCAATTTGATCTGTACAAGACCTTTCTTACAATGACGAAATCATATGTTCTAGTTGAAATATATACAGTATATTTCATTAAGCTCCTCACCCTTGTTGAAACAAACAGTACTCGCAGTGCTTTGATTCGAATTAAAATTAATTAAAAAGAATTGCTGAAAAAAAATATTGATGTGCGCAGTGTACGGGATAAATATTTTAAAATTTGTGGTTTTCACTTCTACTATAAATTTGGTATTTGGGTGATTTAATTTTCGCTATTTTCGCGGATTTCAAAGTTCGCTAATTTGAAGAGCTTCATTTCACATAGCTTTTATATTATATAATTATCCTTTCGCGAATGTACATTCGCGAATAAGTCTGACTGCTCTAAAAGCGCAAAATGTTCGTCACGCGCAAATTACTTAATTGATCGTAAATCCCTTGAAGTGATACATTGTATACATGTCATTAATTGGACCATGTCTTGAGTATGTGGTGTAGTCTAGTGCACTTTTAGTAAAATTGATAGAGTGAAACTTGACGCAATACAAAATGAATATGCCCGAATAGTTACGGGAGCGACAAGATTAGTTTCTTTGAAACACCTGAGGCAAGAATGTAACTTGGAGTCAAATTGATTAGATGAAAGTTTCATGAAAATTCTTCAAAGGGGTTAAGGAACTATGGGGAGGGCGCGAAAAACCAAACGACCCCTTACTGTGACCTTGCGGCATCAGGGTTGGAACATAGGTTCTGTACAGTGTCTTGATGAGATGAATATTGAAAGTGTATTATTGACCATCTACATGTGAATCAGTCTTGCAATGTTTCTTTTACGGCCATTTCTTCACCCCTTCGTGCCCAGTGTCTATCAAAATATATTCCTTTTCAAGCAGCTACGCTACGAGACAGACGACAAATAAGATGAAGCAGTATTCTCATTTTAGAGGAGGTTTGCCCTTTGAGGAGATTTGTCCTTTTGAGATTTGTCATTTTGAGGACGTTTTTACTTTGGAGGAGATTTGTCATTTTGAGGAGATTTGCCTTTTTTTAGGAGGTTTGTCGTTTTGAGGAGATTTGTCCTTTTGAGGAGATGTGTCCATTTGAGGAGATTTGCCCTTTTTTCAAGGGGCATTATTCATATGCGCATTTAAGCCCTAACCTTTTAGAGTGTTATCCCTTGAAGGATGACTGTTCCTAAATCTGAAAGTCCTACTGAAAGTATCACAGACCATTGAAAACGGATTATTACCTTTTAGGAATATGTATGGAAGGTAGCACTAGTTTGGCACCGCCTCCTGAAAGTATGCGAGTCTTCCTGAAAGTGTCGAAGACCAATGCAAAAGGATTCTTACCTTTAAGAAATATATAAAGGAGGTAAAACCCGTTTAGCACCGCCTCCTAGCATTTGACAAGAACTCAGATTCGATTTCGAATGAGTTGTAGCAATTTGGATATATTTTAGCATTTAATCAGAATCAAAATTAGATTTCAAGCGAGTTGTAGTTATTTGCATATTTAAGCATTTGACTTTTATTCAATATTTGGTATACTTTAGCATTTGACTATTATCCAAATTTTAGTATATTTTAGCATTTCACCAGAATCCAAATTCGATTTCGAATGAGTTTAAGCAATTTGGATAATATTTTAGCATTTCATCAGAATCCAAATTAAATTTTGAGTTAATTGTAGCAATTTGTCCAGACTTAAAAGTTGCTCGCTATCAGATTTTAGTGAAAAACTAAGGTTCTTTGAATTGTCTGAAATTAACATATTTTAAAACGAATCATGAAATAAAAAGATTCCACTTGACATTTTTGTAAATTCCTGTAAAGTATATCTGTATTTTGTAACATGTACGCTAAGAAATTATAAAGTGCTGCCAACCATATAGTATGCCGGTGCCGTCAAACCAAACGCAACAACATTTTCAACAAGTTCTCAAATTGCTATGTTGATTTTCACTTGTATTGCTTATTTTACTTTTACATTTTATGTTTTAATATATCATTTAAGAGAAATTCAAACTTTTCACAAGTTTCACAAGAAACTTAGGGCAATCAGGTTTAACATGTATGCTTGTAAATATTTATCTGCAGACCGGATCATTCCTGCTGTACACGCATGGCAGAAGTCAACATACAATCAACAGCTAGCTGACTACGCCACAGACGGAAACAATCTAACCTACGCCCACACTGCCGAAATATACTCCTTTTGGGCCATGGAATTCGAGTATGTAGCAGAGGTGGAATACGTTATGATCTATTTTCGGGATTCAGCAGACTACAGTAAGTTTTATTTCTGTAATTATATACAAAAAGCCTTAGTCATTAATAGCAGCTATTGAGTTAGTTTTAATTAAATTTTGTCTAAATTTGCAATTAACTATTTGCAAAAATCACCCAAAATATTTTCTGTTAAATGATTCTGAATCGCTATTTCGCCAGCTAATTAACCTCTAAATAATGAAACAAATACAGAATTTAAACTAAGTGCGGCTTATATAAATGAACGACAAATTTAACGCATTTGTGCCGAGTGTCTGTTCTGTCTGTTTCAAAACATATGCACGCTTCAAAACAGACAATAAATGCACTGCCCTACATCTAGCAGATTATATTCTCGAAACATAAATAATGTGTTCAATAAACGTAAAATGATAAATAAATACAATTTTAATGAACAACATAATTATATCGAAAAATACCTCATTCTAGCACAAATAATCAAGATATGAGATACTTTCTGTAATGAATCGCAAGTACTTATTAATTGTACAACAACAACTCTTTCTGGTTCCCTGTCGTACGTCAGGCAAAGCTCAATAATGGCGGCGCCAAGTTTATATAGTGAAAATAATAAAAGTATTAATCATTCAAAATTTACTTGTTCATTTGAAATATTTTTGACAGAGTTTTAAGAGAAGAAAAGTGTTTTGAATGCTCAATCTGTAAAGGTTGTAAACGTTGAAAGAGTTGGACCAGTAAGTGTACTACATTTCGGACTAGTAACTTCAAGAAGACATTTCGGATATGACACATTTTATTTTTTTGTAATTTTTTAGTCGCCAAATTTAAAGCTAAAAGAAAAACAAACAACAAATAAAACAGAAACAATAAGTGGCGGCGAGGGGATTTGAACCTCACCCGTTTAATTAGAGAGCCAGTGACATAAGCACTGGGCCACGGGAAATGATCGAATTGTAAATGCTTAAATAAGACATTTTTTTACTAATCAATACTATATATAAACACCTGCTAGCATGATAATAGTATACAGATTAAGTATCCGAAATGTCAAGGCATATCTACCACGTCCGAAAAATACGGCTTTTGTTCCTGTTGTTTATTTCTCGTTATATTTTATTGGTCAATCAAAGATTAATAGCAATTGGCATTGTGCTTGTATTGACAAATCATATACTGCAAGGTTTTTTTAATGATCAATCCTTAATAAAACCCCCTATTAATTCATGTATGGTTTGGTTTGGTTTCATCTCAGCCTTCTCATGGCCGTTTTAACACTCCGGTATAGGCTAAACTTCTTCTCAGGTAGAAACACTTAAAAACGCATAGGTATAAGTAAACCGAAATCGGCTGTTTAAGTATAACTTATTAGTTAAATCTTATCGATGACTTTACAACGTTATTCAGAATTTCAAGTATTACTCTGCGATACTCTTTGTGTGGGTCGTCTTCTTGTCTGGTCTGCAACAGGTGTTCACTAAAGTCATTCACTCAACTGAATTTCTAAATTCACTATCTGTGAAGGTTGTAAACGTTGAAAGAGATGGACTTGTAAGTGTGCTACTGTATAATGTACAAAATTGCTTGTGTTGGCGCCGCCATTATTGAGCCTTGCCTGAACTGTACCGTAATAGGTAGGGACAGGTAACACCAGACTACAACTCTACATAGATTATTGAATATTTTACGCTGATTTCATCGATAATGACTTGAATGCATTGCTGAAACATTTATGTAATGTTATAATACTTCCAAAGATTTTATTATTGATGTTTTTGAGGTTATTTAGTTTGATATCAGTTATAAGGTACATTCTGTGAAGGTGTGAGCCTTTAGAATCACAACCCTTCAAAACATCCCTATTTATATAAATATACATGCATGTCCAAAGTGTGAGTCAGATCAACATTTTGTCAATATCTATATGTAAAAAATGGTTAATACATGTTTTGTATTACTCAGATTTCAGGAACAGAGATGTACGGCTGATTATATCCACAACACAACAGGAATGTGACGACAACAATGGGACCGAGTGTGGCTACTTGGCTGAACCCCCTGCGTTACCAGGTCAACCAGTTAAGATTACGTGCACACAGCCGGTTACCGGCAAATTCCTGAAAATCATACACGAGTATCCCGAGCATTTAGTCTTGTGTGAAGTTGAAGTGTATCACTGTTGAAAAGTGATATATTTATAAACGTTTTGATTTGAAAATACTGACGAAACAAACATTATCTAAAAGGAAGTTAATGTGAAACTGTTTTTATTGCACAAACTGTCCAGCTAGTGACGTCTTTACAAGGAGTTAATTGGCTGCTTTCTGGATGGTTTACATTCTAAAGTAGGGTTAACGCACGTTTTTATTGTGTAATAACATCTGCATAATCCCGATGGATGCTTGGTGCCCGAGCCCGTAAGCGCGAGGGCACCAACATATCCATAGAGTTTCTGTAGGTCTTATAATTAAAAAAAAAGTGCGTTAACGCTTTTCTTGCATAAACAAATCATAAAAATAAGAATAAAACGCTCTCACTGGTAAGAAGTTCAACAATGTGCGGTGCAACGTCCGTGTTGTTTACGTCATATTTACGGCGTAACTAGCGGTCACTACGTTATCAGAATAGAGATATTTAAAATAAAAAGTGCAAACTTTCTTTTGTGCTATTCCTTCTAAAACTATGTTGACCTATGCCTTTTGTTCGTGTTCAAGTCGTTTTTTTTTTCACGGAAAGCGTTTTTACTATATCATACAGAAGAGGTTTATTTCGCTGGTGAGACATCGTACTTTGTTAAGTAAGGGGTAATTGTATTTCGAACAATCAGTATGCTCGAAGGACCTTAAAAACGTCATCAGCAAAATCACGACTGTAAAGCTGTAGTAATTTAATCGCCGCCACTACGGGGTGTCAGTACTAGGATCAAGTCCCCACCAGCCGCTTGCTGTTTTCCTTATACAAGGGGTTAGATCACCATGATCAATTATCATGGAGCTTATGCATCGACTTTGAATTTAACCAGCAATCAACGAACTAACATTCATTCCAGAGGCTAGATCACTGTTTCTCAGAAGTAGGAGTTGGTATGTTACGTTTTGCCAGAGCCCTCTATTACAAGGCCTATAACCCATAACTGCCCCAAATCAATAACAACAAAAGATTTCCGTTTTATAAATTTTATGTACAATATGTTTTTTTAGGCAGTCACCTGCTGGCGAACACCTTAATAAAAGCGATAACATTTGGCGGGAATCCGATCACAAGAGACACCTAGCGGCAGATTTTAGCGCGAATACTTTATACATAGTAGTCCCGGATTATGTATTTGCTATCGTGATGATAAGCACAATCCATTCTAAATAAGTAAAGCACAATAGTGCAG
>JAUMHA010373833.1:0-13042 GCA_032359765.1 Saxidomus gigantea | reverse complement strand
CATAATACAATGCCCCTGATACAGTAATGACAATTGTTTTCTTGAAAATGAAAATTTTCTTTTTTTATCGTAACTTGTCCATCTGGAGTGCAGTCGCTTTAACATAGATTATAGGAGAACACAAAAGCGATAGCAAATTATATAGAACAGGTTATGAAGACAACAAAAAATTTTGTATGCGACTGGTTGAAACTAAAATGTCTTCCAAACACAAGTACATGTATGTGTATCATATTTATATGCACAATATTATACAGAGAATATAACACATTTAAGTGGTTATGGATAATTGAAATTATTAAACATTAACAAAGTTGTGCATTTTATTAACTGTATAGCAGAGTTCTTCCATTCATATTATGACATCACATCATATCACAACATCAAAGTGTTTTAAGGTTTACTACATCAGTGTAATATCAAAATTATCACACAGTGTTATCATATTCATACAATATCAAACATGTGATAAATATTGTTATTATTTGAAGAATTGTTATTTCACATCAATCTGGTTCACACTCTGGTAAAAATTCACGCTCAAATTAAGCACGTTGGAAAAATACAAGCATTCAACCTAAATAAAACTTGGTTGAAAGACTGACAAGCTTATATGATGAAAAATGATTCATGATATACATGTATAATATTCAGTAAATCAACATTTACACATTTATATGACACCTAAAATTGTTCAGAATAACTCCAGAATTAGTCTGGCAACTCATTTCCAATGGTTTAAGTGTGCCTTGCTTGTGTACTTGAGTAACTAAGCAGCAAAAACCAGGTTTAAAACCTTTGTCAGTATCACCTGTTCTTAATTACCTTTCAACAAGGCACTACTGATGTAGAGCCTTCCAAAGCCAGCAATAAATCAAACAAAATTGACTATGTTTATTTTGTATATAATAAATGATTTATGGACCCAATGCTTACAATCAACGTTGTGTCCTGAACATTCATGCAATCCCAAAACAGTTATTTATCTAATGACTCAGTCACTCTCCGTTACAAATCATAACCTTCAAATTGACTTGTGTGAAACCTCACACCAAATACTGGATAAGTCAAGCATGAATTTCATGTCAGAATTATCACAACAACACATTTAAGTGTGAATAACAAAGTTACACTCTGCAACAGAAATGCCATTAAATCGGGTAACAGTAATTCAGTAATGACATTACCCGGACACTGAAATTCAGTAATGCAACTACACTAAAGAACAGAAATTCAGTAATGACATTACATCCAGAACTGAAATTTAATGACATTACACTGACAAACAGAAACTCAATGACATTTCACTGAGCAACAGAAATACACTTAGTTACAGAAATTAAGAGTGCATTACGACAGGAACAGGTCGATGGACTATTGCCATGCAAAACAAAGTCCCTATGGCAACTGGATACAATGGGTTGAGATAATGTATGCGTGAAGTATGATGAAAATCCTTCAAAATGACATGACTACTAGTATTGAAAAGGTGACCTTGACCTTTGTCATCATGATGAGATCAACTTTTGACCCAAGTTTGATGAAAATCCTTCAAAGTGTTAAAGAGACAGTCTAAAGTATGACCTAGACATTGAGCCAAATGCTGTTGAAAAATGGATTCTATTAGCACCTTCTCAATGAGATAAACATTACCTGAATTTTCAACAAAATACTTCCAACACTTTTGGAGATAATAGAAACATGACCTTTCATGTAAATGTGACCTTGACCTTCAGCAGGCTTTGTAGGAACATGGATATTGCATGTTATTGCCATTAGTGGAACATTTGGCCCACTTAGATTCAAAAAATCTTTCCATGGGTTGAGGAGATGCAGTCTTATGACCTTTGACCCTGATATGTGACCTTGACTTTGAGCAGGTAAGGTATTTGCAACAGCTATGAAATTACTTCAAAGTTAGTCTACACATGTAGCAATTTTAACCCGGGGTCATAATTTGAATAATCTTATTTAGTCCACTTGGTAATCCCACATGCTAAAAATCAAAGCTCTAGGCCTTGTGGTTTCAGCAAAGAAAGTTTTTCCTACATTAAGCCTATGGAAAAACAAGTGATTCCTCAGGCAGAGTCAATTTTGACCTGGGGGTCATAATTTGAACAATCTTGGTAGAGGTCCACAAGGTAATGCCACATACCAAATATCTAAGCTCTAGGCTTTGGCTGCTTCCTGAGAAGAAGATTTTTAAAGTTTTTCCTTTCCATTGCCATGGCAACCAGAGTTCTGCATGAAATGGAATTATTTGTACAACTATTAAAGGGCTTCATGCAAGGAACATCCCTACAAAGTCATATCATCATTGTCCTAGTGGTTTCAGAGGAGATGTCGTTTGACGGAAAATGTTAACGGACGACGGACGGAATGCAATCCTTAGCTAATAGATCACTCTGGCACTATGTGCCAGGTGAGCTACTAGACGGACAGATGAACATAACCGGCAGAAAAATCAGTAATGAATTTACACTTGGCAACAGAAATTCAGTAATGACATTACACTTGGCAACAGAAATTCAGTAATAACATTACACTTCGCAACAGAAATTCAGTAAAAACATTACACTTGGCAACAGAAATTCAATAATAACATTACATATTGCAACAGAAGTTTATTAATATCATTATTACTGGGTAAAAAGTATGTCACTTCACCGTGCATGTGAAGCAAATGTGCATATATAGGTTACCAAAGTCAAATCTATGAGCATATATTCATGACACACACAAAGTCATGTTTATGTAAGATGACACAATTTTCAGCAATATACCAGGGTATGCATTTACCCGATGGTACAGAAAATTAAGTACACAAAAGTATCACCACACATGATTAATTACTCTCGCAAATCCAGCACACATCATGCTGCCATTCTAAACTTGACTGAGAATAATGCTAGGATCAACAAGTTTTATGCTTGTATTTATGCAAGAAGTAACGGGCTTTAAGTGTTAACTTTTGTACTTAGATCACTTTTGACTTGAAGAAAGTGACAAAACTTGGAGTACACAGTTTCAGAGCAATGTACAAATACATAAAAAAGTCATTTCGATTTATAGCCTGGTATGCCAGGAGACAAACTGATTCCTATGTAACCTCCAAAACTTCTTTGTTTGTTATCTAACCTGTATCAAAATCCTGTAGTTCTTCAGAAAACAGACCAGTTCCAGTCATGGGTAGCTTTATAGTATGTTGCTATACACGTCAGTGATCATCAAGTACAGTAGTGTTTACAATGTGAAACATAATGGTTTTATAAAATGGTGCTCAGTTCAGTACATTAAACAAACGTTGAATACACTTTGCAGAAATGTACACATAAAATAAGAAAGAAGAGTTTTAACACTGAATGTGCTTGTCATACTCAAAATAAGTATCCACAAACAAATTTCATAACAAGCCAAAATTTACAAAAAAAAAAAAAAATTAAAAAATGTAGATTCCAACAAAAGTCACCAGTGTAAACCAATCTCCCAATTTTACATGCACTAAACCCATGCTATACTCCCATTCTTTTACCTTTGGATTCTAAATCTGCCTCTGAATCTAAAATGTCACTAGAGGGTTAGTTTGGGGCCAAATAAGGGTACCTTTACACAAACCATCAAAAAGTTCTGTGACAAATTTACTGGTTCACATACTTCAAATATTGAATCTTGTTTCAAAGTAAACATCATAGATACTACATATTTATCTGCGCATTTATCTTCTCATATTTACTACTGTATATAAAGAAGTATTTACTCTTAGACTGAGTTCATATTTCACTGTTGTTTCATAATTAATTTGGTGCAATACCATTCATTATCCTAGAATTTAAAATGATACTAAGCTGAAACGTTACATGTCTGTATATCCTGCCGATACAAATCTGCTGCAGGCAGAAATGATCCTCTTTGTACAAATTAAATTAAAACCTGATAAAAAATTCCAGTCATTCTGTCACTGCACTTAATGCAATCAGAAGGATTTTAATAAAGAATCCCCAAAATATACCATGCTTAATAATGAGAACATAATGCACAATATTGTTTATAATCTTCTGCCTGTATCCAAAAAGAAGCTCTGACTCAATCTCAACTGAGGAACGGATTATGCTATGTAACTGCTTGCCAGTGAGCTGGCAAACTACACTGAAACATTGCAAAGTGGCCAAGTAACCACTTCTTATTAAGAATCAAATTTTCTGTTCTATTATATGAACTATACAAGTAGTTCTAATCCACCTATATGACCATTTCGTGAATATAACTATAATTGCAGCTACAATCCCATTACAAATCAACATAAAATGAAACTCGTCTTAGTATACATTTTCCACCATACCTTTCTATATATTTTGATTTCTTCTTGTTACTAATTTAAATCATGTCACATTAAGTTCATAGATATTTTCTGTATTTCCACCATCTTTATACTGTATATATCTTTTATAAAGCTAACTCCCAATAAATGCTATACAATATAGTAACATACATGTATCAATGAATGCAGCAACTTGCTGGCCAATCAGAATAAAGTAACAGAGCTTTCCTCAGTCAATAATGAGTCTAAGAACATTTCTCAATACAGGCATCAAAGTTTTATTACATTATTATAGAAAGTAGTTCTTACACTTTATATGAAGTTATCTAAAATATGAATATAATCGGACTAACATAATTATGTAATACACAACTTTACAGTTTCAAACGGGGCTATTTCCGATCTATCGAGTTTTATCCAGTAAATGTTACCGACTACTTATCACTATATGTAACTGCTAAATAAAATTCCCGATATATGGTCAGGTTTAACAACTGATTTAATGTTTGTAATTAAATAAAATGTATGAAATTGCATATGTTTAGAGCGCTGAGCGCTAAGATCGTAAGCTTTCCAATGATGCATATATTGTGACAATATCCTAAGAAACCATGTCAGACAGACAGTTTACACATAGCTTATTTTCTATATAAATTACCCAAAATTCAAGAGAGATAACTCTCAACTCGATACGCTTCGGATATCTACGCTGTACAGTCTCGAAACTGTAAAATCGTGTATTACAGTATGTGCAAAGGTCTATCCTACAAGTACAAATGGCATACACATACAAGGTTTCCTTTATGCTTACGGTAAAAAGACAGTGACCAAAGAACTAACTAAATTAAAAGTGAAGAATATATTTAACTGAAAGAAAGGTAGATTTTCCCACGTGCATCATTGCAAGATCACAGTATAAAACTGACATTTTCAAAAGGAAAAACTGTGTGAAATTAGTGTTCAAATTTTGAAAGGGTATCAACAAACGAAAACAATGTGATGTTAAGCGTGATTTTCAATGATGAATATTGACTTGATTAAAAACATGAAATTAAGCCATGGATAATGTTTGTCATAGTAAAGTAACCATTCCTTTCACTTTCAAATGTGTCTAAGGATTAAACAGAAACTACAAGGTTACCTACTCTACACAAAGGCGCGGGGTTTGGACTTCCATCACCCCCCAGAGGCCCCTCTACAACCCTGGTACCCCATAAAACAAAATAATAAAATTGAAAAAGAAAATGGCTTTATACCAGGGTTGTTGAGGAGCCTCTGGGGGGTGATGGGGGTCCATACTCAATGCTAACTTTGACTCTACACTGATAATATACATATTACAATTCAGAATGTTACTTTTATAGCCTATAACTATTCTTCAAAGTGCACTATTCTAATTTTATGTAAAAAGACCAGTATGAGAGCGACCATACTGTTGTCTAAACATTTATCCTACAAAGATCTCGAAGACTATCCGTTAAAACTCCCACATCACTCGCCAAGATGCAGTTCTGCTCTGATTGTCTAAACAATACTGTTACCAATATTCAATCATGACTATTCACCATATGCCTAAACTCTAACATAACTATCAAATCACGCAAAACTATTCACTGCTATATAATACTAACAAGTCAACAGATTTATAAAAACTTACAGCACATAGAAAATATCTTACATTACAGAAATGTTTACATCATTAATGGGTACATGATTTGGCACGTTGTCAGAACACATTTTTATATCACTAAAATGGATTGATACAACAGAGAACAATAACCGGCTTATAGTTAATCATTGAAACTCAGGTAGGTACATCATTATAACAATGTCATCACCTACCCAGTGACTTCTCTCAAATTCACACCTGTCTAATGCACAGTTAAGTCAACCTTGGCCTTTAATGGGTGAAGAGGGACCAAAAAACTGTCAGGAGGCTTTAAAATTTTGTTTCTTTTGTAAGTCCGGAAATAAAAATCATATGTCACCAGCTTTGATTTTGAATTATGTGCCCATGAACACAGCATTTTGTTCTGTTTTCTGATTTTCAAGGATAGATAATTCAAGATCAATGATTTTTATTTCAGATTTCTGTATCAAACATGATTCTCAATCAAAATGCCAAGTTTGAAGGAATTCTATGAAAGGGATAATTTTGGCCCTATATACATGTAGGAAACTGTAGTAAACATCCTTAATACAAAGATCTGATAATCTGCACATCAATATTTTATAGATGAAGTGAAGATGTTGGTGCAGCGTCAAAAGAAGAATGAAGCTAAAATGCGGAACTATCATCTAATTCTCCTTGGAAATGTTTCAAGCTAGATTTTCAGTAAAAGGAAAAAAAAGCACTTGGCTGATTTCAACTTAAAAGCTAAGGCTGCAATATTTGCTAACAATAATTGGCTTTTTAGTATAAACTCTGTTGCACAGAGTAATAGAATGGATTCACAAAATTTCAACATATATTATGTCTTCAGGGTAAGACATTTCATGAAGTGCAGCATTACAGGCACTTTGTGCCATTTCTGTGCCGGCAACCGACTACAAATTCTGTGACTTCCCAACATGCACTGAGTAAACCAATGAGTTACAATGGTTTGGTGATTGCCAGATTATACCAGGACAGTCATGGGAAGTCAAACCAATGCATAGCACATTGCCAACAGTAACATTTCACTAATTGCTAATTTTTGTCAAACCAAACATCTGTAACATCCATTCTATAAATAGTCTGGTTCTATAAATGGTCATATGGTACTGGAATAAGCATTTTGGTTGGTTATCCTTAAAACCGTACTATAAGAATTTCCAAGAAGGACCTGGTATAATATTCCATATGATATAATACATTGTATAACTGAGTACCGTAAGCATATGGACATAATACCCTTCACTGATGCATGCTTAAATGTTTGAGACCCCATACACGCCTATTTATGATTATTACTGCAAAACTAAGACAAATGTTAAGTTTATTTTACTGCTGTCACATTTTTACTGACTAGAGCTCTGTCAAAACATAAGATTTCATTAAATCTATATGGTTTCTATAAAAAAAAAAAAAATTAATGACAAAAACAGACTATATTGTACAGTACAGTCAAACCTGTGAACAAAGACCACTAGTAGGAAGGGACTAAAGTCATCTTTGCTTTACGTCTGTATTTACAGGTGTTTTTATTTTTAAATAAGATGAATAGTGCAATGTTTTCTTCTAGTATTAGTCTTTATTCACAGGTCTGTCTTCATTCAGAGGTGGTCTTTCACTAAATTTTGACTTTACATTGGTAGCAGTCATCTGTATTTAGCAGTCACTCGCATTAAGCAAGCAATATTGCCATATACTAAGCACTTCTTTTCAAATATAGATTTCCGCACACAAGTGCCACATGCTTTAAATGTATAAATAAGGTGGCAGCTTGCCACAGGAACTACTGTTTGTATAAGCTGTCAGACTGTAACAGCAGTGGAATAAAACTAGATACAGGTGTCAATACAAGTTTGAGCCCAGCTGCGTTTAAAACCAAAGTTTAAATCATGCAATCTGTTACATATCCGCACTATTTGCTTTGATCCATCAGACTACCTGAGTATTACATTATAGCTAATGTTCCTTTAAAAGTGTTCTAAAATGAAAACACTGCTCTTTATTCTTTTCACACTCACGGTAAGCCTGAAAACATTGGATTTCACACAGCTGGGCTCAAATGTTAATGCAAACTGAGATGCAAGCGTCAAACTAAAACCATGAATACATCTCTTCCATTCTAAACCAATTTTGAAGCATAATTTGGTCATGCATTCGACAATATCTAAAATGAAAATGGAATACAATGACAGTGATATATCTCTACAAACTTAAAAAAAAAAAAAAAAAAAAAAAATCATGCTTCAAGTCTTTTCATGTACAATTTTCTATGAATATAAACCAAGTTCAGAGAAAGAAGTTTTATTGATCTCAGAATGAAAATGTAACCATGGTAACTTGAACACTTACACCTCTTCTAGGGAGAATAGTCACAAGAACAATAGTAAAATTAATGTACAGAAGGAATGATTAGCTGCAATGTTAATAAAGGTTAAAGGAACATACAAGAGTTCCCTCCCTTTGATCACAAGACATACCTGGGCTTGTCGGAGACGGAATGTGTATCCCACGAAGCCGTAACTGAGCATGTATAACTCAAGAAAGAAAACGAACATAGAGCAAGCAAAGTTTACACATTTTTCTGTCAACATTATTAGCGAGAGCTTTAACACAGTACATGTAAGCTATGTGTAGATTTATGAGTACTTAAATCAATCTCGCTTCAGTGTTTACTGTCCCAGTAAATCAGTTATTCTTATTTTCTATATATATAACTTTGCTGAGTATAAGATATTGTGCAGTCCCTTTTTTAACTCAATTCATTCATAAAGTAAACTCGCCGGGCAAATTTTCATACATTTCAGAAAATGACTCGGCAAAGAAACACTTTTTACTCCAAAGAGAGTAAAACTTTCTACCAACATATTTTTGCATTTTTTTTCAAGAATCAAGGGGAAAAATTGATCTTGAAAGATTAATAAATATTATCAGAATTCATAAGTTTACAATGTTCATATTCAGTAACCCTGAATACAAAATAAACATTGTGATGTTGCTATCTGTTTTTTGCTAACTTTTGCATTTTTGTGTGTAGGACATAGAATGTAGACATCCATTACCCATGAACTGTGAATCTTGTGGTTAGAAATAAGAGTAAAGTGTTCTAACCATAAACTACTGGAAAAATTCACTGCACTTTTCTATACAGATTTAAGTAATCTTTTAGTTAAGGGAATGAAAGTTATTTTAGTATCTAAAGTAACTTGAGAGACAGGTGCACCTAAGTAGTCCCATGGTGTATAGAAAACTAACCACACTCAGTAGAAAGTACCCCATCTCACAGACTGCTACAATTCACAAAACTATGTGCTTTAACTTCTCAATCAACCCTCCAAAACAGTAAAAGATGTCAAAACAAGTTCACATTGCAGTTACAGAAACTCTACCAGCCCTATTTGTCTGACTTAGACTCTTCCTTGCCCTCTTTTTATGACCATCTATCAAGCTAGCTATTGTCTGATGCCGAGAACAGCTTTTAGCAGATTAATTCTATGTCATGGTATGTAATTCTTACAAGAACTGAGATTCTAAAGCACAGGCATTTTGTGAATCAACTGCATGCTGTACTGTTTCATACATCATGTTACAGATATACACAGTTCATCATTTTAGATTGCTTAAAGTCCCGGACGACCGTGGGATTTCTTCCCTAGTGAACTTGTCAAGACCCCACTCCCAAGATCATGTAAGACGCTATCACATTAAAATGACCTACGCCGAATAACACACATGAAAAATTCACATCTGACCTTGCAGCATTTCAAGAAGAATTCACATCTAACCTTGCTACATTTCAACAATGGACCTGTCCATCTTTAAATTTGGGCATACCATTCCTTGTTTAAAGGGGGCTCACTTATAATTAACTGATTACGTTTGTAAACGTTCTTATTAGGTCCACAACCCTTGGGCGAGGTATATATGCGGTAAGACCTGTAACTGATTACGTAGGAAACTGAGCAGTTATGACCAGACTATATGGTTACAATGCCACAGTCACTTGTCCCAAGTACGGTGAGTGGTAATCGACATTGTATAGTAAACCAGATGCATGTTGACACAGTACAGTACACATTTAGCAGTCTGTGAGTGTCTACAGAAACCTTACAGCCAATTATAATTTACCCGCTTCTCCATGTAAGAATAGCCGCTTTGCTAAATAGACAGTGAAACAATAGAAAGGACAAAACAAAGAAACAATGACATGTAAACAGATTGTTTTTTCTATTTTTCTGTTTATCTTAACATATTTTACATATAATTCAGTTTTAAAGAAAAGTGTAAAATTTCACAGGACATAACATACACACATAGTTAATCTTATTCATCAACCTAAGTGATTACATGTCGGTCGGTCGGACAGTCAGTAACTCAGACAGACAGTAACAGTCAGTAAGTCAGTTATGTTATTACTACGACATAAGGCAGTTTTAATGTTAAGCTTGCAGATTCCAATTAAATGTAGCAATAATAAATATCATGTAGAGGTTGTTTTACACAAGAAAAAAAATGTATGTCTCCCACCACTTAACACTAAAAATAAATCTGCTAAGAATCACTGAACCGTAAATTGCTGACAATATGCATAAGTAAACTGGGCACTGATCATTCAATGTGAAGTTTGGTTGAAATCCCCCAAACGGTATAAGAGGAGTTGCGTGGACAAACTTAGGGTTAGGGTTTACCAATAAGGACAATAACTCTGCTAAGAATCATTGAACCGGAAAATGCCGACGGTGGCACTTCACTTGATACTAAACATTTCTACCATGTTTCAGCAAAATCCATCCAGGCGTGTAAGAGTTGCGCAGACAAACTTTGAGACATACAGAAAGACTGACAGATAGACAGACAGTACCAAATCAATATGTCTCCCCACCAGTAGGTCGGAAAGACATAATGAACCCAAAATGCAAAATGCAGTCCAGCTTATAATCAAGTCGTGCAATTTACAATATCAGAATAAATTTGCATCCATTTTAATAGCGCGAAAGCTGCCTGTTATTTATCATAAGCTGTCTTTTATAATTCAAAATTATATTATATCTGTTATCCATTTACTATTCCGATACCTTTTATACGGAAAACTGCATATTTAAAAAGGTTTTCAATTCATGAACATTTATACTGCAAATTGCATATTTAAACAAAAATAATGAATATTTATACAGAAAACTGCATGTTTAAATACAGCTCATGAATATTTATGCATGTGATTTAAATAAAGTGTCAGCAGTTATATATAGCTTTGGTATTTGGTTCTGAGCAGAAAGTATTCTGCGGAGAATCGGAGAATCAACAAAAAATAATAGGGCACAATCATATAAATACAAGTATTGGACAGTGAACATATCATCAAATAATCATCATTATATTTTTATTATTTAATACAATGTATATTTTGACAGGGTGTATATATAGACACAATTAGAAATATACAGAAGGATTAAAATTAATTGGTAATTACATGATAATACAAACCGAAGGGACATTTACGAAAATCAGTTAACTTATAGACACATGCTTACACAAAAACTGGTATGATGAGAGTTTGAAATTGTCCCGATTAGGTTAAGTTCTTATAAGCTGAATAAAAGGACACACCCACATGTACATGTAAGTCTGAATATGGAGGTTCTTCACAAGTAGCTATATTATGTTCACTTGACTATAATTTCTACGTACACAGTATATGAACAAGTTTTAAATTCATGTAATTTTTATCAATGTAACTTAATTTTTTCCTAAACCATTAGAAGGTAGGTACAACGGAATTTGCCGAGAAAATGAAATAAACATGGTTCATGACAAATAATACAAGTAGAGATAAAAAGTAAAAGCACAGTCTTACCTGAAATGTCGTCTGCAGGAACATTAATTGACCTTGACCTTCTAACGATACCCCTCACAGAGCTGTGTCGGTATGACCGACTCGCCCGTTTGCCAAAACTCAGCAACCTCTGTCTCGGCGATGATCTCTTTAATACGTCACTTAGCAATTTCATCAGCTGGTTATCAACTGTTACAAGTAAGTAAATCTTTTTTATGCATGATCATTTACGATATAAAATTCAAAATAAATTCTTTTCTAACATGATCATTTGGGGCATAACAATATGATAAGCATGGTCATTTATGACATAAAAGGGACCCTAAATTAATCAAGCATGACCAATTTTTGAAATAAGAAATCACCAGAATGATCATTAAAAATTACCCAACATGATCATTTATGAAATAAAATAGTTCACATGTGATCCTTTATATCACACTTTGACTGAAGGTACCACTAGTCACAGAGTGAGGTCATGGGTTCGCTCCCTGGCCGCATCATACCATAGACATAAAAAATGATACCAGTAGCTCCCTTGCTTGGCTCTTAGCATTAAAAAAAACGGAACTGGCTTCTCTTCTCTCATACCCTCACGGCGATGGATACCAACAGGAATGAGGTGTCGAGAGTGATTTATATAAATTGTTTCACTTGTTTCACAATCAACCTAAAATAAATCAGTATAAAAATTGTATAAAAATAGTATAAAAATAGTCACAGAGCGTTTATTTACCTTGGTTGGATTCATCAATGTCCCTCACAAAGCTAAGTTTGGTAACGCAAGAAGTGGAAATAAATTCCGACAATGATCCTAGATGGACACGTGTACCAGCTATGTAACCGCTCTGTAATTTCTTAATAGTGCCAATCAAAGAATTTGGGGGCTGTCCATACTGATCTGTAAATAAAGCAATAGTTTCAATGTTTACTTTTTTCCCCTATATTTGCTTTACTCTATATTTTTTTTATTAAAATACTACTGATATTTAGATTTTGAACAGATCTACTATATCGGAATGTGAAATTCAGAGCCAAATTTGTGCAGGAGGGTCCATTCTGCGGGGGATAAAGATATATCACCACAAATTAGAATTAAGAGACACAAAAATGAATATATGCAGAGACATGGTACACAATATCACACTAAAAAACAAGAGGGTCAAGATGGCCCTATATCGCTCACCTTGGTACAAGTCCACTTGCCTGGTGGAAGATCACTAGATAATGTTATATACCA
>JAUMHA010373811.1:0-13043 GCA_032359765.1 Saxidomus gigantea | reverse complement strand
GGTTTGTTAGAACAATCGGGAGGCAATCTTCACCAGCGCGCCACGGGAGTCTAGCGGCCTAGGGTGCCGACAGGAATAGCATACTTTTCTGTTATCATGCCACGCCATGCCATGGTTTAAAAATTTCCTAGGCTTTGGCTATGTTTTATTTTGACTTGAGTCTGATTCTGAGTGAACCAGGGCCAGCATTTGACATTTCACTATATTATGTGTATATACCCACACGGCCGGTTCATAATAAAGGGACTGGTCCACTTTTACAAAACGTCTGAAGAGCTTTCAGTTGATGGACGGGGATCAATGGAACACACACACACAAAATCAGATCGAACAGCCCAATAATTTGGATTCTAGGAATGAAAAACGAATGCGTCCCTCCATTTAAACTATAATATATATCGGTCAATAAAATAATTTAACTGATTTAGCATAATATTACAACAATATTGTACTCATTCTCTTACAGCTATTGTGAACCCGACATTTCTTTACCGATGTCACGGAAAAAGATCTAAAAAATAAAGATTATATTATAACAGATAGTCCGTTTAAGCGATGTTTGGGTATTTTGCTCAGTAAGCGCTTACACGCAAGTATTTATGTGCGGGTCCCGTAGCTAGCGCGGGTCATGCAGGGGTCATGCCTACTAATCTGACACCGCGTGAAATCTGTGCACGATCATACTCACCGGCCGAAAATACGTATACGCGTAATAAACCGCCGTCCAACAATTTAATCAGTTTTTGGTCTATAACTCCACGAAAAAGAGATTTCAAGCCCTAATGTTTTCAGGCATGCTATTAAATGTCATTTTATATCATATAAGACCATAAACTCGCAACTTTTGAAATTTGGCTTGCAAAAGTGGATCTGCCCCTTTAACCCTCTCCAGTCTTTGTCTTCATCATGCATGACTTGGCAGTTTGGGTCATTTGTATACACTGCCATAGCTGACTGAGTTACATTAGGATTTTCTAATTCGTAATTACGAAAGTGTAGAATTTTGTATTCATGAAAATGTTAACAATATTCTGACCCTAGATTTGGTGCAATCGGCCTTCAAAGTTGGGCTATATTTCTGCTGTATTCTGCTTCTTTCGTGGGGGAAGTCACTCTTTCCCCCGCCTGTGCTTGTGGCCCAGACTGAACTTAGCGGTCAGTAGTGAGGGCAAAACGGGTTTATTACACTATAGAATATTCTGAATAAACTGGTATTAGAATTAGAATTGTCATACAAATCAGTATATTTCTTGTTGAAAATGGAATGATGTGTTAAATGTCAACTGTGCAAAGTTAGAAGCCCCCATCATACTGATTTGTTTCCTTTTTGTATTCTGTAGGTATATGAAATCACTGGAAAGATTCAAGAATCAAACTACTTCACTCTGGCTTTGCTGAATGCTTTTACCTGGTCGACCAGTTACCCAACCAGTGTACACGGCTTACTTTGGCTCTGCTGAACCACATCCTCTGACTCTCTGGCCTTCCCTGCGGTATGTTCCTGACCCTGGGTGCTCTGATGCTTTCGGTGCTAGCTCATCATTTTATGGTAATTACATGGCTCGATCATGAAATTGTAAGAAATGGGCAAAGTTGGTTGATTGGATACTTGAATTGTTAAAGGGCAATACATGTAAAACTATGGCTTTTGGTTATTATTATCGTTTAGAGCGTGCACAGAAATTTAATTTGATATATAGCTTGGCAAATTTAGCCTCATGGATCCCATGACATCCTTGCATGAACATACCCACAATTTTTTACTATTCAAAATATCACTCTTTCCTAATCAAACAGATAAAGCACGACGTAAAAGAAAACAAGATTTGTTAATTTTGTCAATGTCACGTTGAAAATCTGCTTGCCAGATTGGGCCACCAAAATATGACTTTTATACATTTTGCTGGCCCCAAGTGCAATTTCACTGGCCCCCAGCCAGCGGGCCAGTGCGAGTGTTGAGCCTTGATAGCGGCCCCAATGTGTTTGCGTAAATAGTCACGTAACCGAAAGAGTTTTCACATAATTCTTCCAAAGCAAACATCTGAGTCTGAGTAATGTAAGATATTATAAACTGGTATATTACGATGAATAAAGTAGGATAAACTATATTTTTGGGTTTTATTGCCCTTTAAGTTTTAAAGTTACAAAACCTTGGATAAAATGCCTGAACTTTTGGGCTATAAATGTAAAATTGTTGTGTATAATTGTAATATTGTATAACTGTCCTTATTATCAATAGCACTATTGTGATACAAGTGCTCACAGTTTTAGAAACTTCTCGCTGCAGCTGCATCCAATGTATTGAAAAATTTGTAAATTCAGCAGTTTCTGTGTTTGTCCATTTCTATGTTTGTGAGCAAAATTAATGCTGTAACCAATCATCGGATCGGCAGTACGATCCCGATCCGATCATGCCTGATCAGATCTTTTTTTTGGGGGGGAAGGGGGATAATGATCCCAAAATGCATATTTTGGAAAAAT
The DNA here is from genome assembly GCA_032359765.1 of Saxidomus gigantea. NCBI lineage: Eukaryota > Metazoa > Mollusca > Bivalvia > Venerida > Veneridae > Saxidomus > Saxidomus gigantea. The sequence continues at coordinate 10,562 of JAUMHA010373811.1, read as the reverse complement.
AAATTAACAAAAAAATGTAGGCTATATCTACACTCAGCGAAAAAAGAAAGTGAACACCTTTTCAAGTTCATATTTTTCGTATTTAAATTTTTATTAAAGTGAAGTAGCCTCTAGATTAAAGTTAAATTTTAACTTACTAGTGCACGACTGTGTCGACCAACATTTTCAAAGTTCAATATCTATTGAATATTGACAAACTTTCTATTTATCAAAATCATTCAAATTGTTACCATTGGAATGGAAATTATCTCTGCATTACGATGGCATATATATTGATCAGAATGATTATGCAAATGGGTTGTGGAGATTGGTAGAGTGCGAAACCGTTCAAAAATAGTACGGATTTGACAAAAAATATTTGTTTTCCTTGTTCTACTTGCTGCAGGAAGACAGCTGGTTCTGCTGAGCGCAGCTGTTCTTGCCCAACCAGTGTAAACTAGTTCTACGTGTTACTCCGTCTGACTCTGGCCTTCCCTGCAGTCTGTTCGCGGGTACTCCAATGGTTCTACTGTTGGCTTATCTTTTTCTGGTAATTGTTCTTGCAATTCTTTGGGACTATGTCCAGCTTGATTTAACCATGAATTTAACAATATATGTATAGGTTAGCCCTCATCAGCTGCAGTGTAACATAGTTTAACCCTAATCCCACTGGGGGTGGGGGGGGGCAAAATGGCCACCCCCCCTGTTTTTTTTTATGTGCATCTAGACTGCTTGGAATTTCACGTTCAAACTTCATGACTGTTTTTTCTCAAGTCTCCTGCATGTTTTGGTATATAATTCACCTGGGTCGGACCGGTAAAACTGATTTTAGAGGTCGATAATTGCTCGTCAGTCACAAAAAAAAGAAGAAATTTTTGTACAGGTTTTTTATGCAAGTCCTATATCCTATCATGTAAACTCAAAATCTGTATAATGGTTATTTTGAATTATAATTTGGATTATTTCTTTGTTATTAGTTTAATTCGTACACACCAGAGATAAATTCTTATTAAAAAAAAAATCAACAAAAAACGATAATATACATAATGAAAACAATGTAAATAAAACCGGGTGTACTAATTTGCATATTTATGCAATAAAAAAGCTTGAGAGCTGCTGTATCTTGGGGGACCAATGATGATATGCTAATATTTGTAATTATCATTAATTCATTGCATGATAATTTGGATTAATTGCGCAATGGCGGAGGAATCATATTCGACTGCGGGCAGCGGCAGTCGAAGATCCATCATTTTTAATTTAGTCACCCTTTAAGCGTGGGCTTTATCTGGCTAGTGATTATACAGAGTGACCCAGAAAGGTTGCAACACTTACGATCGTTAATTTCTTCAACACCATCGACCAAATGTCATTATTTTTTATTTGATTAGATAGTCTTTTTCCAACAAATTGATACCATGAACATGGATTTTGGGTAAGATGTTTGGATGCTAGGGCCATTTTTCTGAAGCAATGTTGTTTCTAAAATGTGCTACTTTTTCGTCTCGAGCGATCCGCTGAGCACCGAGGCATTCTCTACACATGGCTTACCATACAATACAGCGTGAAATTGTGATTCGATTAACCCATACGTTATAGTACGGCCCATTGTCTTCCATATAAAAGGGATCGGAGGGCAGCCATGCGGTTCTTCTATCCATCGAACAAGTATGACAGGCTCAGCGGATCGCTAGAGACAAAAAAGTAGCAAATTTTGGAAACGACATTGCCTCAGAAAATGGCTCTAGCATCAAAATGCCTTGTATCCATGTTCATGGTATCATTTTGTTGGAAAAAGAATGTTCTATCCAATGAAATAAGATATAATGAAATTCGGTCGATGGCGTTGAAGAAATTAACGATCGTAAGTGTTGCAACCTTTCTGGGTCACTCTGTATAGTCTACAACTGTTTAGGTTAGTGATAAGAATAATAAGTAGGGTTTTCTTTAATTTTGAAATTGTGTTGATTTGAGGCAAATTGAAATTAATTGTTTAAATATAATGAATAATGGTAATGTTGGCCACTTCTAGTGCGCATGTTCTGTCTTTCGGCATTCGCCGGGCATCACTATTGTATAAGTTATACTCGCTGTCAAATTTTATTGAGGAGAGTGAAATCAAGGAAAGTTCAATTGAATGAAATTAGGAGACCTGTATCAATTAGGGCTGAGTCATGTCGGATATTTTCCAAACCGGAATCCGATAATCTGAAACCGGACGGGTTCCAATATTCCGGAAAAGAAATTAAATTTAAAAAATAATTTAATTTTTTTTTTTTTTTTTTTTTTTTTTTTTTTAGCTGTAGTGTTGTGAATCAAACTTGCCTAGGCGCGTGCCCACTTGTGTTGACAACTTGAGCAAAATTGAGTAATGTGTATAATTTTTTTATAAAAATTACTTGTAAAAAGTTAGGTCATGAACACGTCCAAACTTTCTACTAAATGTAGTCATAATTTCATGAAGAGTCATGAAAATTCATAATACATAACATTTGACTAGAACCACACTTTGATGTATGTATAAGTAAATTGTATGAATGCTGATAAATGCTACTTTAAAACGATTTTTGTTTCTCCAGAACCGGTGGGGAAAAGAAAAAGAGGAAAAAAAAAAAGAGGAAAAAAAAAAATCGATTTCGGAACCCGTTTACAAGAAATCGAAACCGGAACCCGGTTGTAACGGTCAGGACCCGATTTGATCGATCGAATTGACTCAGCTTTAGTATCAATGTAATGAATATAAAAAATATTTCCGGTCAAACTCTATGTATACATGAATAACAAACATTTTATGTGCATTTATTTTGTTCAAATACAAGAATTTTGGGGAGTATTGTTATAAATTGGTGTGAACCCAGTGACATATGGTGGGGAGGGGATGTGTATTTTGGGAAGAACCCATTTTATCATTGTTTTTTTATCAAATCATTTGAAGACATGTGCTCCCTGACATTATCACCACTTTAATGAACATATTTTGAAAGTAAATTTGAAAAAGCTAATTATGGGGATTGCACACACTTAGCCCCCAATATAACTGCCCCCCTCCTCCCGCATTACTTTTTGACATTTTATATGTAAAAGGCTTTTTAAAACTCTGACGTTTTATCTCTGTTTCTTTCTTTTTTGCATCAATTCCTACAGGTGGGATCAGCATGTTCTTTGTGCCAATGACATCGCTCATCACAATCAAAATCAAATGAGGTACAAGTGACTACTTGGGTGCCACTAGGCAGGACTAGCGCAGGAGAGAGATGCATTCTGTAACATTTTACGCCACCATAAAATGTCTTGATATTAAAATGGACCGGCATGTCGCCACGAATCAACACCTGGAGAACAAAGAGAACTGGAGTTACAAAGATATGTACGATTGAACTGTTCAGCGTTCAAAAACTCGGGCAGAGTTTTAGAACCCTGTACAAAGTGAATGCAGTGAGTTGGAGTGTGTTACTAAATATCAGTTTGCATTTTTGTTCAGAACTCAGGCATGCAACGTCCACTCCATTTGACTTGAAATTTGTACACAATACCCTGTGGACATATCTGATAACAACAATATACCATCAACCATTTATCACTTTTTGCACATGGAAACAAAGTTAATATATCCCTTTAAATCCTTTATGTTGATATGATATCAGGATTATGATATTCAGTAAAATTATAAGAATCCTAACAAATATCTGTACTGAGCTTTTTGTTTTCTCTGGATTTCATTATGATAGCTTGAATGATGTGGAATATTCACAGCATGAAGTGCAACCTTACTATCTAAACCATGATACTGGGAAACCCTGTTATAACGAGGTAGTCCAGACTATCGATTTTACCTCGCTCACGTACCTCGTTATAACCGAATTCGTTATACGTGGAGTATTATGCCATTTGAACAATCGGGACCAAGGGACTCTCCTCATTATAAACAATACCTTGTTATAAGTGAGCTCGTTATAACAGGGTTTCCCTGTACGTAAATTAATATATCTCAGCCAAAAAATGTCTTGTAATCCTCTTACAGTGGACCTTGTTAAATAGAGCTCATATTGTTGATCATATTGAGCCTATAGAGAAGTGGGTTGAAAAACTTCCCCGTGGGCAGGTCTTGTTTCACCTTGCGAAAGATGCTCGACATTCCAAAAAGTTATTTGAAAAGAAATACAGACCATTTTCACCCGTGAATATCAATAAGTACCAGAGAATATTCTTGAGATGCATTTTATGTATAATGGAGCGGTATTCAAACAATGGTGCACATTGTGCATCGTTGCCCTTCTGTGGTGGTCGTAACACTCATTCGTCATTTAACAATCAGCCGTGGTGTACGGGCCAGTGTACTTGCATGCACTAGCAGCTGTGCTTGTAATGTACGAATAACAATTTTCTCCAAAGCGGCGTGGGTTAATTATTCACTTTGGACGTGCATTAGTAATGTACGTAACCATGAAAGGGGAAAGATGGCACAATATGCATTACACACTAGGACTATCATGCAAAGGGGGTCAGTGTCACAAACTGAACATTGTCAGAGCAGTGATGGTTCAATGTTAAATGCTTTCTTTTTCTTTATATTTGCCTTTAATATAATTTGAAACATTTATTTTTGTGAGTAAAATGTGTAGGATATTAAATGAATATACATTGGGCCGTATGCATAAAGATAAGCAATTGCTTATAAGGAAATGCTTCAAGCACTAAGCAATTGCTTACGCATTGGACAAAGGATTGTTACGGCTATGCGAACATCGCACTGCAGGACAACAACGCTTTGCATGCCCGAATTGGCAGCATTATTTTTCTTACGCAAAAAGGGATAAAACGACACAGAGCATCAGGGGAGTTTCTGTGCACGTTGATGGACAAAAATTGCCATAAAAAGTCTGAAATTGGGAATTTGATTAAATATGAAATCACACCATAACCTCTGGGATATGAAGCTTGTAATCATTCTGAAGAGGTATGAAAATGTCAGTCTTCAACGCGAATACCCCGAGTAAGCAATAGCTCAAGCTGGTCTAGAGGTGCTTGAAAAATTCCAAGCAATTGCTTATCAAGACAAGTAAAAGGTTCGTTTTATGCATACAGTTTTAAGAAATTGCTTACAAGCAGTAAGCAAATGCTTATGCTTGCAAGCAATTGCTAATTTGTATGCATACCAATTTGAGCAAAAGGCTAGCATAAGCAATTGCTTGTTTTATGCATACAGCCCAATATCTCATTCTTGGAACTAGCTTAAACTATTGTTAGTTAGATCCTCAAGTGTTATTGTATATTTCTAAACTGGGTTCCAAAAGAAACTTTGTTTAATGTCCAAACCATGATAAGCTATAATACTCATTAACAAGCTCATCTAAAACAAATTATGGTAACCGTTTCTTTAGTTCACAAAGAATCGTAAAAGGCAATTTTTAAAAATGACAGAAACTGATGCTTTCCTGGCACAGACCTCGATACGGACAATAGCCAGTCTTGTGGTTGCATAACATTTTTAATTGAATGAATAGCTATTGAAAGTTCTGAATAGACTTCCTTGCATGGAGGGTGCTTGGAGGTTCACAGCGAGCAGTTTCTGTGACACAAAAAGTGACACATAGTGATTCCATTACATTTTCTCTCTTTTTGACTTAGCAAACTTTTGATTTTTTCAGATATGCTTCATAATGAGAATGATGGCTTATCTGTGTCAGATTTTAGGACTGTTGCTCTGAACAAGTGACAAGTTTCTTTTGGAACCCATGGTGAGTGTGTAAATGAATGGGAAAGTTCTATATTGTAATAGTAATAAACACATCCACAAATAAAGAATTTGTACATTCAAATATTTATTAACCAATAGAAGAATCACATTCATCCAATCAGAATAATCCATATTGCAAAATGTATAAAACGTAAACATCAACAATTGCAATTGATATAATTGTGAGATATTCTTCACAGATAAGAGGCAACTTACAACTTGCTCAAATAAAAGCGATGAAACCCTTGTTAAATGACATAAAGAATGCAATGTACCTAAGCGACACTCTCAAAGTTGATGAATTGTAAAATAGAATCTGCTGAAAATAAAATGGACAGTTATTTGATTTTAGACTCATTTCCTGATGCCAAATCTCATTTAGAAGCAGCCTGGGGCTTGTTGCAAGAACATCCTCTTGGATGTCTTAAATGTCACATGTATTGTCAATATGACTTAATGTTCTATTTACACACATTATATGTTGTAAATAATGGTGTATAATTTAAAAATTATAAATTAAAATTATTGTATTTCATGTGTGTAAATGATATATTTATAAACGGCACCTCATAATTTAGTCGTAGTCATATGACACTCGCGTGACATTTAGGACATCCTAGAGATAGGAACCGTTCTTGCAACAAGCCCCTGTTAATTCCCCGCCGGTCTGGAATTGGCAACGTGATTTCATAATTCATTGACTTAAAGGGCAATTAAACTATGGATTTCTGGATCCCATAAAATCCTTGTGTGAACATACACACATTTTGCTAATTCTTACAGTGGCAAAAGATGATGGGAGAGGCCTTGTTCTAGTAATTGCCCGACATGCTTTGCAAAGTATGACGACTGTGCGGACCGCCAAACAAAAGACTTTTCACTGATTCACGGACTCGTCAAACCATCTGCAAGTAATTTAGACAATGATTTGAATAGGTGCTATTGAAATGCATTAGTGCATGTACGACCAATGGACGACTATATTCGTTTGTGTCCGTTTCAGGCTCCAAAAGATAGAACAGACATTTCCGAACAAGACACGGACACGAACGAATTGACAATTTTGCTGGTTGTTTGCTGTACTCCGTTGAGATGTGACAGAGCCTTTACGTCACGACGCGTCATCTGCAGAATTTAGTTCATTAGTGAGTTTTTTCCCATGATAATTTATTGAACATAATGAGTATGGACATGACGTATGGGACATATTTTTCGTAACTAAAGCTGTGCCATTTTTCTTTTTTAATTTAATAATCTTTCATTTTATTTTGCATTATTGTGTAAACTAATATGCCAATGAAATAAATTATTGTAATTTTTTTTTAAATTAAAATTAACCTAATTAATTCTTTATTACTATTTTATCTGGCAGGTTACATTCTGTAGATTACATTCTTCTGATGTAAATTACTCATTAATTTGCCAAAAAAAAGAGATAAATATGAGTAATTTAACAGAATCATGGAAAATGGCGCAACCTATACATGGGACTATTGGTAAGGTACAATTCAACAATTATCATACAGAGATTAGGGAGATCATCAACAACTATTTTCAAAATGTTGATAATTTTTGAAAAAGTGCAATTTTTTGAAAAAATCGAATTATTTTGGCCAAAAAAAAATTATCAGTTAAAGTAGATTTATGTATAATTCAGCCATTTATATATCGGTTTTGACCAAATAAATTTCATTCTGCCATTAAAAGTACATGTTCTCCCAATTTCCACACTCGTTTTTGGATTACCTCAAAAAAAATGTGATTATGCAGCGCCCTCTCTACCAAAACTAAACTACCCCTTTAAAGGGACCGCAGAATACAATGTATTTTGGCATTTATTTCATAGTTTGTTTTTTTAGAATAAAATTCCATGAAAATAAACACAGTAGTGATTTTAGACCAATTTTTTTATGCCAAATCTCACTTAGCAGCCAGTGACATGTGATTTGACATTGGCTTACATCATCTAGAGTAAATGATTCCTTATTCCTTTCTTTAGATGATGTCACATTTTGGCGGTTAAAAGGGGCATTCCTAAGACAATTCAATAATTACTAATTACTCCCAATTTGATTGATGTCATAGGAAATTTCTGCCAAAATCTTTTTCTTGAGAAAAAAGTATGTATCTATAGAGAGCCTAATTGTGAAAATTCGGCCATCTAGACGCTGTAGTCCCTTTAAAGGCTAGTAAAACCCAAGCGTAAGAGCATAATCGGAAATGAAACAAGAAAACTACAGCTCTTTGAAGATGTCTATTTATACATATATGGAGAACTCAAATTGAGAATGTACTGTGATAAGTGTGTGGACAACTCCCCATAAGTTTTGTACACAAAAGTTCCCATTTTTACAGTTTTTGTAGTCACATTTTTCATTCCCCAACTCATGATATGTAATGTATAAACGCATTCTACAAAACAAAAGTTGAAATCAGAATGACGGGTAAACATAAATTTTTAGAAAATTGAACAAAACTGAAATTTTGTGCACAAAATGTACGGGGAGGTGTCCACAACTTTGCCAGTGTGTTGCCAATTCGAACCATTTAAAGAAATACATGGCTCTTTTCAAAGAGCCACAGTTTTTTTTTCTTGACTGATTGTGCTCAAATTCAATTTAGAGCCTTCTAGTTTATACACCAGTTGTCTGAATTACCTCGGGCCACTTTGTTGGCGGAGGCATGAACAGGTACCGTAAACCGGGGTAACTTTGGCCACTTTTTGAATATTTTCATAATAATTTTTTTTTTCAAAAATTTCTTCCGTAATAAGGGAGTTCTAATAAAAGTCTCTAAGAATCTGTCAATCGGTTCTTGAGATACGCAATCACGAGAACGGGACGTACGTACGGACAACCCGAAAACATAATGCCTCCGACAACTTTGTTGCGGATGCATAAAAATAACAAAAAATAAAATGGCATTAATAGTACTTGTACTAATCCTTCAAAATCATTTTTATAAAGATTATCCTATTTTAGCATCCACTTAACAACATTATTGCCTTATTCTATTTTGCACTGAATATAAGGTAATTATATTACATTTTGTCTCCAATTCCGCTTCTGGCCAAAGTCAGAACAAACTCTTCACGGACTGCGAGAGTCTTGATGGCTGCGAGAACATCATCCACAGGTTTGCCAGTCAGGCTCCCACCAGCCGACCTTGTGAGGTCTCTACGGAGGGGCTCATCGCAGCACTCAAGGAGCTGGATGACTCTGTCTCGGCCGGTGACTTTCGTGGCTGCTACGTAGTCATTCCATCTGGACAAAAAATACGCCCACTCCTCGCTGGAGCCAGCTGCAGCGACTGTCGGCCTTTTCACCTGCTCCACCTTGGCAGCAGGTCCAGCAGTGTGGACGGTGCTGTGGGCTGTGATGAGGGCTGCCACTATAGCCGCTTCGAGGTCCGGGGTGGTGTATCTACAGTCAGGGATGGGGCAGGATACGACAGGCATGATGTGTGTCTTCTTTCCACCACGAGCATAAATAAGAGTGTACGTCTTTTTGTGTCAGTCAAATCAGTGGTGTGTAGCCGTTGACTTCAACAATGCTCGCGGTCTAAAACAAATAAAAGAGAACACCCAATTAGAACATAACATAATCCTCTAACCCCGAGCTTGCAGGAAAGAGCCCTGGTGAATTTTGCCATGGCCAATTTGAGGGAGGGTAGATTTATTTAGTGCCTTGGCAGTTTGGTACACTCTTAGTGTATATATTATCTGACATAGTTGCTTGATTCTCTAATAACTCAAAAGTTTGACCACCATATAAATTATGCGCTTTACTTTTTATACAATAAACAACAAAAACAGAGGGTAAGCCATTGTAAAAGAAAAAAAATGTTCAGAAGTTTGTTCAAGGAAATACATGAAAATACATTATGCTCACAGGATGGCAAGTCACCCCAGTTACGTTATGCTTATTTATTCACGAAAATGTGATATTCTATGAAATAGGTGTTTTCATATTCCTTGTATTACATGGAGAATAATAATCCACAGGGAAACACAGTATACAGGGTGTCCAAGAAAGGATGCAACATCCACGAGCATTAATTTCATCAACATCATCGACCTAACGTCATCGTTTTTTAACCAGATCAGGAACATTCTTTTCCAACCAAATTATACAGGGAAACCATGTTATAACGAGAATCATTTGTCTTGATTGTTCCAATGGCATAATGCCCCACGTATTACAAGCTCGATTAAACGAGGTACCGCTTATAATGAGGTAAAATCAATAGTCCAGACTACCTCGTTACAATGAGATTTAACTGTACTACAAGCATTGAGTTTGGGTTTAGCGTTTGGATCCAAGGCAATGTCGTTTCATAAATTTGCTACTTATTCGTCTCCAGTGATCCTGACAACACAACATTCTTGGCCCTACTGTACAATTAATTACATCGTCTTCCTCATCAAATGGAAATCAGTCATGCAATTCTTATGTATAGCTAATTGTATGGGAGGCTATGGGGCAAAAATGTTGCATGTTTAAATGGAGGTGGTCTTCTTCCATGGTCTGCAGATGAGAGAGAAGAGGATGGTTTTCATGTTCTGGTATTAAGGACATGAGAGAAACTACTTGAACTTGTGGTGAGGAGGTGACAATGATTTATCTGTCATTGCCTTTAAATAACAGACTAATAAAGAGATGCTTGGACCTGTGGCAGGAAGGTGATGTTGAATATGATGTCCACATGACGGCAATATGCTTGCTTAAACTGGAAATGATGAGGCGACAATAAGAAGTCAGTCTCACCTGCACTCAACAGACATACTGAAACTGATGAAATGATGCAGATATGGTGAGCTCCTTTGGTATGATGGCAATGTTGAAAG
>JAUMHA010373789.1:0-13044 GCA_032359765.1 Saxidomus gigantea | reverse complement strand
ACCAGAAAATTCCTTAAAATTCTTTTTCGATGAACTTGGAGGATTTGCATGTATCGATGTGTCTTCTACGGCAATGACAATCAAGTTTATAGACAGTAGTGGGACATTAAGACATGTACATGAATTGAGACCGAGGGTGTGACGGTCTAAGGGATTTATAGTTTTGCCTTTTAGTTTATTGAATTTGGGTTACAACGTATATGTTATAACACGACATAAATATCTCTTAGAGTTAGGCATGCCCCTCGCCCAGAGAAGGGTTTTATTGGTTTGCACAGGTGTTTCGGTCAGTCCGTTGCTCTCTCTCTGTTTTCGATCCTTTGATGCTCCGCAACGCCGTTTTTGTCTTATGTTAAGACATTCGAAACTGTCTTGTTTACTGAGTGCAATGTCTTGTTAAAGTTGTTTTCTATCTTCTCAAATAGTTGTGATGTGTAAATGAACTGCTATATTTTTTACTGTGCTGGTATATTGCCAAAGGGTCGTGTAAATATGTCTCTTTGATATAATATGTTCTCATTATGTTGTTATATTATTATGTGTTATACTTGCTATCTTGTCTAAATGCGTTCACTTCTCTTCATGACTTGTTATTATGTAAAACGGTCATATCATCTTGTTGAAATACCGTGTTAACTTGTTCAAAATGCATGTTGTTAAAAATGTACTGCTATGTCCAATTAAAGTATTATTATTAACAATGGTACATGTATATATAATGCTATAAGATGTTTGCTTTCTGCGTTAATTTGCCGTGTTTTACGGTGTACTTGTCTGTTTTTTAAGTTGATTTTATATTGATTTATAGCGTAAATTTAGTTTCAGGTTTAATTTAATTGTATTTAAAGATTATTTTTACAAGAGGGGATCCAGCATCCCGTGGACTTTTGTTCTAGAATATTTTTCCTTCAATCGAGTTGCAATTTTCAATGATCACGAAACCTTTTCGAGTAATGATCTCTACAACTATATTTTACACTAGTGCTAATTGCCTAACGTGAGATGTTGGCGTGTGCATACTGATGTCTTGGTGGAATTCCGGCGTCATTTCCTATGTATTCAAGGTGTTGTGAATCCAAAAGGACAGTTGCCACAATAATTGGCATTGTTACACTGACATCGGAATATGTAATCAAGTGACTCTTTGTTTAACTAGAGTAAACGCCAACGCAGAAAAAAGTAATGTTGGAAGAAGCAAGAACAAAACCAAAGTTATCGCGGGAAATTTTTTAAATGGCATAAACGTTTTACAGAAGGCCGGAATAATGTAACGGGGTAGTGTGTCGGCTGTGGACAACTAGCGCGACGTTGATTAGAACTGTGAGTGACGTTGTTTAGAATTACCGTAGAGTTACAATTCGTGAAATTTGTGCAGAAGCTGGAGTTATTACCGCTACTGTTCAGCGCATAATTACCTAAAAGTTAAACATACATAGAGCTCGGTTGATACCTCGATTATTGACTCTGGAAAACAAGGTCAATGGAGTAAAGGCATCCTGGAACTTCTTGGAAAGTTACAGGCTAGAGGATGATGATTTCTTGTCTCGCATTATCACCACAGACGAGATTTAATTGTTCCTATCAGACCCAGAGACGAAGAAACAGTCCTGGCAATAGGAGTCGCGTGGATCTCTTTCCCCTTAAGAAGGCACAAATGGGCAAGTCGGCTAGGTACAAATATACATCTTCTTTATGTATAGTCATGCGATGATATTTCAACACGCAATCTTACCGCACACGTCTCTGTATATGTATGCATCATGTTTGTTTTAACTTTGTTTGTACATCTGTGATATACTAAAATAAATCTATATTTCTATCTTCTTTGAACGCTGACTACTACATCAAGGTGTGTGTGATCGTTAATTATAATATATAATAGATTGTGCGGTTATGGCGTTTGTTTCGGAATTTTAGTGTGTCATTTAATATCACCGTGCATTTATTGTTACGGACTCTACGCCGTGACCTCTTTCGAGTGATTGAGCGGAAGCGGTCCAATATCAACATGTTAAACGATCCTTTTACACCTGGATAAGTCACTCGGCTGTTAGTACACAGCTCAATATACTCGTGTAAGAGACCATGCAGTATGCCCCCTGCGTTAAAGTTCATTGTCGAAATTTGCTCGGTCATTTCTGGTGTCGTATGAAGATATAAAGTCTATGAACTTTTTACAAGTACATTTTTTTACGGAAATGTAGTTTAATTCATAAACGGTACCTTGTCAGACTAAGAACGAGTAGCCAAATTTTCTTATTTTACCCAGAAAATAATGCAAATTGTCAAATAATCGAACTGGAAAGTAATTAAAGAAAAAAAGGAAACACTTACTGAACTATTACCAAATTGAAAGGAAGAAGACTATTGATACAAAAATCTAATCCATTGAAGGAAAAAAAAAAAAATTTGAATTTTCAGGATATACCCTTTGGTATAAACATCAATGATATATTTACCTGTGCTATTAATTTTATGATGATAGTTATGTAATATTAAATTAACCAAATTAAAAATAGAAAACAAATACCAGTGTTTTGTTATTTCAAAAATCATCTTACAGTCAGAATAGAAATCAGACCAAAAATTGATTTAATACAAAACTTTTGAATCGTATTTGAATTTATGTTCATAACATACTGTATACGTCAAAACATTTTTAAAATACTATGATGTTGTCTTTTAAATCATTCAGTCAAATATGATATTACAGAATAATATCAATAATATCAAGATCGACACTCATCATACCGATTTCATTAAGGGATATCACACTTTCAATTCTCTTTTCCTCCAAATGTTTTCTTTTCTTTAAGTGTTTTCTTTACATCTAGCGATAAAAACTCATTTCTTAATTCAAACACTCTGTGATATATATAATCTTAGTCAGTTTGATAATGTCGGTATTATAATTATGTATTTAATTTATTTGTAATTATGTGTAGTTTACCTTAATATAAATCAATCAATTAATGAACAGACTTTTAACTATGGTTTTAGACTTTAAACCACAGTTAAAGAATTAATGTGGAAACGACATTTGAAACTATGGATTTAAGAGGTGTTAAACTATGGATTTAACAGTTAAACCTTTATTTTAAAGAACTTGTGTGCACTTCTCTTGCCATATAAGAATTCTCGATAACAGGTTAAAAAGGAAACAAATACAATAATAATACTACGATTTAGATTTAAAAACAAACTTAAGGTCATTTATTTATCATCTGGTACCGATGCTATTCTGAACCTACATAATAATCTATTATCTTTCGATGTGTCCTTGGCGACAGCTGTTTCCGTACATTTTATGCTTGAAAAAAAAAACGGTTAAATACATTTTAAAATCATCAACCTTTTAATGTAGGTGTTTAGAGAACGTTTGAGAGCAGAATTACCTTAACCAATGGCTGTAAGCCAATATATTGACTAAAGTGCTGAGCGACGTCAGTTATAAACAATCAAAATCATCACAACTGTCTTCTGTTATCTTTTTCATAATACATAGTATGTCATATTGTTTGAAAGCTAGTTGTGAATAACAATAATTCAGTAAAGTTTGTTAATGTCTAATTTTTTCATGTCCATTTCTTAATGCTTGCCACAAAACCATTGTTTTATTTCGTTAAAAGGATATAAAAATGTAAGCGTATTTGCAATGGATGGTACCTTAACTTTCAGTTTATTATGCCTTATTATTACACGAGGTAAGATTTGAATATTTCTAGATCAGAAAATTCACGACTTATTTCCAGTGTCCAAAGAGCAAATAATTTCATTTAAAGGTCCATTGCTAACACCAAATCAAATTTTCTTTTAATCCTGGAATTGTAACAGGGAAATACAGATAGAAACCGGTTTTTGAAACAATACAATAGCTGTGGAGTGTTTCTTGTTTGAAATACTGCTGAAAAAATGAGTGAATGTTTGTGTATTTCCTTAGATTAACCTGGGTGGTCTTTTTGTCCTACTTTCGCTTTTAATTATTGAATGTTGTAAACAGTCAGATATATTTTTTGCACATCCTTGGAATTAATGTTCTTCAATAATAATTCAAAATAGGCATGCTTATAAATGTACAACCTATTTACAACCTCTCACTGGAAGACCTATATGGTAAATTTCAAAGATGTTATTGGAAAACCTATTTTCGTTTTTTAAAAAGGCAAAATATAATTATTAATTCTTTTGTTAAACTCAAAGTTTCAACACAATAATAATGGTCACATTCGATGCAGTATGTCATAGTCTCCTTCTGAGAAGACGCCCGTTACAATTCCAGATATAAAAGAAAATCGGATTTGGTGTTAGTAATGGACCTTTAATACGATTACGGGCAATTGTCCTTTATCTCTGTTGTTTTCCTTTCGCTGCTGCACAGGGTTACAATATTTTACTGAAACTTATGCATAATAAAGAACGTACAATATAATATTCGTATGGAAAGTGTATAAACGCAACATTGAATATGAATGATATACAAAGTTGTGCTTAGTTTTGTTCGCTTGATTTCTATACACAGTAAATGGGCTTCCGCTTGTCCGGGACAAATCTGACTTCTTGCGATTCCTGGTGTTGGCTGACTGGGGTGGTAAGCCAACATCCCCGTTCAAAACTAAGACCCAGGTTGCAGTGGCGGAGCAGATGGCCATTACAGCAGAGAGGGAAAGCGCCAGCTTTATTTTAGCTCTCGGGGATAATATGTATATGACAGGTGTTAGAAATGCTTATGACCAACGGTTTAAGGTATAAAGCTGCTAATTTTTTTATAATCCTTCAAATCTTTATACTTGAATTTTCTTCAGTGTTTGTGCAGCTAAAGGGCACATCAATTTAAATTTTTCTTATCTTATATTTTGCTGACTATCGTGTAATTTGTACACGTATGTCTATTTCATACAGAGAGCTTTGCTTAATCAGTATATGCAAGGTGTTGGAGCTCCTTATGACCAAAGGTATCAACTATGAAGCCGTTGTTTGTCTCAATTTTCTAAATTATTCATGGATCAGATTTTGTACATCGCATAAAGACGCGCCATAAGCAATGCAATTTGAAAGTTCAATGAAGAAATCTTAAAAAATGGCAAACTTATAGCCAATGTTAAGTTTCGAGTCAAAAACTAAGTACAAAAAGAGGGCATAACTATGTCAAATATGACGTTGTCATACAAAACATGGCGGCATCACGACTTTTTTGTCATATGCAATACAATTTGAAAGCTTGGTGGAGAAATCTTAAGAAATGGCAAAATTATAGCCAACATTAAGTTTCATGACGAAAACTTTGTACAAAAAGGGATGTAACTCTGTCAAATTTGACATTGATCAACAAAATGTGACGGCATCACAAGTATATTGTACAGTTTAATGAAGAAATCAGTTATAGCCAACGCTATGTATTTGTGACGGACTGACCGACGGTTCCTATGTATCGACTTTTCTCCGAAAGAGAACAAAAAAAACATGATTAATCTGACAGTTAAAACGAACGCAGGTCAGTGTTCGCTTGTTTCGCTCGGAGTTTTCTATTTTTGAGTCAATTCGAAACTTGAAAATGTATCTAGAAGTGTTATTAAATATGTTGTACACAAACTTAAAAATGTCATCCTAAACTATCGAAACTTTAAAAAGATATGCATCTCAAAAATATACTAATTCATATTCATATCTTATAACTTTCAAATTATTGTTTTTTCATTATGCATTGTATTAATCAAATTTGTTTGTGTACTATGTCTTCATTTCAATGCAAAACAAATCAAGTATCTGGCCTCTTTAAGCGAGCATGAAAATGAATATTCAGCGCTTGATAACCCCTCTCGAGTATCTTAGAAATGTAAGTGGAAGTAACTAAATATCACAAATCGTTGATAGCATAACCATGTATATTATGACGTCATCTTGTTGTTTTCAACTCTGACGATCACGGTAAGACTTCTTTACACAGGTTTTAATGTTGTCGTTGTTGTAAGTTGACTCATGACTTTCGAGCAAATA
Source organism: Saxidomus gigantea (assembly GCA_032359765.1). NCBI lineage: Eukaryota > Metazoa > Mollusca > Bivalvia > Venerida > Veneridae > Saxidomus > Saxidomus gigantea. Next base: position 7,050 of record JAUMHA010373789.1, on the reverse strand, counting down.
GCTAGTTAGATAAATAAAAACCGTTAAATTGGACTACTAATCTGGTTTCTGGTTCGAATCTCGACTGGGACATTAGAAATTTCAGAATCACTTTTCAGCTTCTTTTTCCCATCCAGAGATGAACTGGTTAGAAATAAAAAGTTGTTTTGTGCGTATCGTTGGCATAAACCTAGCCCGTTAAAGAACCAAGGGGCCTGTTAGTAAATAGCTAGTGTATGGTAACTGGATTCCCTTGTAATTGCATCTGTCTCTTCGACCTACAGCTGTCAGGGATATGCTTTCTGAGGAGAAATGCTAGGGTCGGCCGGGACTATGAACAAAAGAAAGACGGGAAAATGGTTAAAACTAAGACATTTGAAGTAAATGAAACGCATATTTGTTTATCCTAGCAACGGTTGTGGGTGCCCGACAGGATAAATTATGTACACGGTTCCAGAAGTATACATAAAATATGTAAACGGTTCGATTAACTAGTCGGAAAGTGAAAATTTACTTGCGGTGTTATATAACAATTTGCATGTACATACATGTTCAGAGTGTTACATAGTTACATATATTTGAGCAGAAGCATAATGATATAACAGACAAATTTAGATCTACGTGTAGTCCCTAATGTAAGCAGCGACATGATATTAAGTCAAACTGATTTATGCATTTACTTTTGACACTATTGAAATCTGGTAACCATAAAACAACTGGATCTGAAAATATTAACAGTTATTTTTGTCTGAATTCACTTCGTCTTGATAGAACTGTGTCTTGGGTTATATTCTGATAATATTTAATGTATTTCGTGGCATTTCGGAACCAGATTATCAAGTTTTTAATACAGCAAAAATGCTGCTAATACCGTAAGGAAATAGCAAACATCAAGTGTTAACAATACCCTTGTCATTTTTGACAGGAAAGGTTTATAGTAATATGAATAGTATAACGTTCAGTTGATCTACAGGCGGCTTGGAAGTGCGCAATGACACTCGGTTCTTCTCCTCTCGTACACTGCCCCACGAAAGATATGACCCTGCAAATAAAACAACTGTAATAATATTTCTTTTGAAATTTCCATAACTAAATAACCTCTAGAATCTCTGAAAGTATTATAGCTTTAACCATGTATTATCAGTCATTATCGATAAAATAAGCGGTTTAAAATAAACTGCAGTACCGTAAACCATTCAATACTCTATGTAGAGTTGTTGTTGTACAATGAATGGGTGGATGCAATTTATTACAGTTAATTGTGTTGAAATGAGGCATTTTTCGCCATAGGTTCTTCTTTGAAATTGTATTTATTTATCATGTTACGTTCATTGAACACATAATCTATGTTTCGAGAAGACAATCTGCTAGATGTAGAGAGTGCCTCTTTAAATACTTAAGTTAATTGATGACTGTTTTTTCTATAATACTAACATTTTCAAGGAATGCAATACAATCGTAGTCAGATGGCGTATCACTCAGATCTATTAAGTTGTGGCACAATTGTAGCAGTATTTTATCATTTCAGTAATTTAATTTAGATATTTTTAGATACATGTATGTTCTTTTGAAAAAGAGGATCTACGAATTTGAATTCCCGTAGATCTATGAGTATTTTCGTTGAACAACACTTGACATGATAATATTAGGGTATTGTTTTAAACTGTAGGCAACGTTTGAAGAAGTTTATTACCATGCCTCCCTACAAATTCCATGGCACATCATCGCCGGAAACCATGACTATTATCAAAACGCGAAAGCACAAATTTTATACTCAAAGCTTTCACCTCGATGGTAAGTTTTAGTTTTGGTTTTCATTTCCGGGTTTATGAAATCATGTATTCAACGCATGAAGTTTGCTATTACAAGTTATTAGACATTGTCACGCGGGAGGAAGCGAGGCCATGTAGTATTTTGCGGTGTCATGCAATATTTCGCGGTGTTACGCAGTATTTACCGGTGTCACACAGAACAAGCATTCGCCGGTGCCATAGTGTGGTGTTGCACAATATTTCGTGGTGCAACGATGTATTTCCCGAATCACACAGTATTTTGTAACGCAACGCAATATTTTGTGGTACCATGATTCATCGTACGACGCAGTACTCCGCAGTAAAATGGCCCATTTCCACGCAGTATTTCGCGATGCGATGGGGCAATGTTAAAAAACGATTTTTCGGGACATTGAATTGAAAAAGTTATATGGTATTTAGCGGTGCCATACAGTATTTCGTAATGCCATGTCGCAATGTCGGTGCCACGTAGTATTTCGCGAAACCACATACTATCTTAAATTTACTTTAAAGTAAAATAAAAGGTCAACTATAAGGTTTTTGATCTTTAACAAATAAGAACATTGAAAAAATTACCCTTTGTTTGCTAACCTTTAGATGTCTCATTTTACTTTAAGGGCTATGTGCTGACGTACATTCTAATTTGCAAGTGTACGTTATCCAAGTTTGAAAAACAGGAACATTCCTGACAGCTTTTGTTTGATGAATTAGATGTCTGAATATCAATTAAGTACTTTGACTACAAAAATGAAGATACAAAGTATTGAATAAAGAAATACCTTTAATTTTGGAAGTCCATCTTTGGCTCAACTTACCACAAAACTACTTAGCCTGAACAAAAATAAATCACTGTCTCTACATACTGTTAACATCCGTGTAGATGCATCGGGCCTTAATTTTTCTACAAAATGCCACAAAAAGTCCTTGTAAAAGAGGTACCCATCGTCAAGCATATTACTAATTAATTATTTCATTCATTGTATTTTATTAAAATATGAATATTTTTGTCTAAATTTACCAACATTTTGATTCCAATATGACAACATATATCAGTAGTAAGGTGTTTATGTAAAGCACGAAGTACATGCGATTTTCGCGGCTGTAAAATGTTGACCTTGTGAAAACAAAATTTAGAAATGAAGAGAATATGATTTTTGTACGATATCTGCTGTCAACATATCATATAAGTACATAGCAATTACCGATACGCATTAAAGATAGTACACTTTAAATTGGAATTAATGAAATTAGTTTGGTTATATAATAATACAATTTTGATAATTATAATAATAATAAATTCTTTATCAAAAGAAACTTACATGTACAGAAATATGAACGAATATTCATATAACTTAGTTAAAACACGGCTTTCTGAAAAACATAATAAGAACATAAAGAATAAAAATTCATAGCAAGCATTTCCAGACATTTGAATTCCATATACAGTCAACCTATGTTAGAGACCGCTAGTAGTAAAAAAAATCAGGAGGGAAAGAGAAACTGTCAGTTAAGAACTAATGCAAAAGAAGTCAATGTGTGACCTCAGTTATATACATGTATGTTTATCATTTTACCAGAGAGTAACGTTTGCTCAGAAGATTTAATTACTACGCATCCAAATTCCTGACTATATTTTATTCAACGATAAAATACAGGGAGGCATTTATTATTTCTTAAATGAAGATCATTCATACGTCATTTTCACACTATACACATACGTGTTGTAATATATTATTGTAGTTATATTTCATCAAATTGTTTTAATGGTCTTTAAATGAACTCAATGATTGACTGACATGAATATCTACTGGTAGATTGTTCCAAGTGTACGCAGAAATATTAGTAAGAGAATTGTTCATGTACATAGAGCGTTGTTTTGGTATAACAGTATTATTGTTGCTTACTGGCCGAATGCTTAAGTGTGTATTCTGGTGCAAGATTGTGTCGAGCTTTGTTAACAAGAGGAGAAGGTCAGCAATTCTGATACATTAAGCAAAGGGGTGCTACAGGTACATAAAGATTTAAGTAATTAGAAATTCATTTCATACGGGCAATTTTAGAATTGATTTTTGGGTACACCGTTTCTTTTGAATACCAGCACCTTATGAATACCAACGGTTTGCAAATGCAAATTTGTAAGATGTATGGCCATGTTGTTTATGTAGCACCACTTTATTATGTCGTTCAATGTTTTTTAAGTTTACGCTGCATGTATACAATTTAAATGTCGCAATCTGATTCATGTAGAGTAGAGTCGTCGGCATACTAATATAAATTGCCTAATTATATTTGAAAAGTAATGTCCTTTATGTGTTATGAAAATAGTAACGGCCCAAGTATAGAGCTCTGAGGAACCCCAGAAGAACTTACAGTGCATTTGAAATTATATTGCCAGATTTAATAATCTGACTTCCGTCAGACAGATAAGAGGTGTTCGGAGAAAATTGGTATAACTGGCGTTTGTGTAAAACAATTTATGATCTACCAAGTCGAATGCCTTCATATTTCCAGAAAAACCGTGCATACGTCAGATATTTTCTTTCCTCTAAATGATTTGATTGTAACATGCACGCCAAGGTCGAGTGTTCGGATTCCTGCGTAATATGGACTCACCGATGACAATTGACTGATCTTTCGGTGACAATCTGGTGTTATCAGAAATTAGACTAATATTAGATGAATTGTCTGATACGTCTTTTCTGCGGGTCTGAAGTGACAACTCTAATGTCTGTTCATCTTGTGCGGTCGGCTCTAGCTTTTGACAACTATTTTCTTGAACAATGTTCTGGTTAGGTTTCATCTGCGTGTTTCTAAGAGCGTCTTGTATGGATTAAAGACGCCTCTGTATTGAATTTATTGTCTTGTTTGTATCTATGTGTACTTGTTCATTGCTCTTAGCTAATGTTTCAACACTCTCCTGTGTTTAAGACGTTCCAAAAGATATCGCTTTCAAGATGTCAGTAAATTCAGGGAATCAAATGTTGTACGGGAACGTTTAGCGGTGTCAGACATCTTCTTCATGAAAGCTGAAAATTAATTGTCATATAACTCTGTTTGACAGGCAGCATATACGCTTGAACAAGTAACATCAGTCTCTGAATACAGCTTACTCTAAGCACTCAAATGACTAGCACCATCGTTATTGTTATCATCATATTTAATATCATTTTCACTACCTCCTCCTCCACATTGTTGGGTTTTATCAATAAACAGCTGTACAGGGATTTTCTTGAAGAAATTAAAATGGGAAATTTAATAATTGAGAGCATTCAATAATTGGCTTGAAATATTCAGACACTTGTTGTCACTCAGATAAAGTGTTATCCAATCAACATCTGATTCGTATGATGGCAACTGGAAATGCACTTGGTAACAGTTGATGTCCCCAGCCCCGACAAGACAAAATCAGATACTGTCTGTTGTATTGTATATTAATTGTTCAGAAACAAATAGCACTTACGCATAATAAATTCGAATGGAGGTGAAATGATGTTATGTCATTTATATCACTCAACGTGCTACATTAAAAAAATTTAATCAGCAAATGAGGATATAAACCATATAAACACAAAATGCGCAAAGTACCCAATGATCGGTTTCTATACATTGTAGGTATATTAGCAAAAATAGTGACTGTTCAACATGTCATACGGTAAAGAACCAGTATCGTGCAGGAATGTTTGGCGCAGATGGTACACCATACTTTCGAATGTTGTGTTATGTTATAACCTTGAATTTCGACTATTTTGATGATTGGTACCTCTTTTACAAAGATTTTATGTGACTTTTTATACATTATATAAAAATATCCTTGTTACATCTACACGGATGTCTACATTATATAGTGATGATGATTTCTTTTTGCTCAGGCTATATAGTTTTATGGAAAGCTGAGGCAACCATGGACTTGAAAAGTCAAAGGTCTTTCTTTAATTAATACTTTTTTATTTTTTCATTTTTGACCTCGACGTACCGATTTGATAGTCAGACATCTATTGTATCAAACAAAAGTTGCCAGGTAAATTCCTGTTCTTCAAAATTCACATTGTGTAACGAACACAGGCAACTTAGGTAACATAGTCCTTAATAGATCTATTTATTTCCCTTCCATGAAATGTCCAGCCTTTTTATTGCACATCGATTCGTACTAAGAAATTAATATCAACGGGCTAGGCAGGAAACATACATAATAAATGTCCCTCCCTTGTACCCTGCGTCTATAATGATGGATGTCTGTGTACAAAGAAAATTTAGCCCTACTGCTACATTATAATTTTTGACATGGTACATGTAGATATATCACCCGCCGCAGCAATATCGCCTATCGGCTCGGGTATATATCCTACATATACCACGTCAAAACACATAATTGTACAAAATGTATATAACAAGTAGATGCTGTTGTAAGCATGTCCTTGAATATGGAGTTTTGTATTCTTCTCATTACATTTGTCAAGGATATTCCCGAGCTTTTATTACAAAGTGACGAAGCATATCCCAGGTGGAAAAACCCTGGATATTCTGATGCTGGACACCATTAAACTCTGTGGGCAGATGTATCTAGAAAGTGACGGATCTCCACGGATTGGCGAGCATTTTAGATCCTTTGCTTCAACAGAAGAATGGAGATGGTTAGAACAAAATCTTAAAGATTCCAAGTGAGTCTCAGGTGGAATATAAACATGCATATCAAACTATATATTTGATAATAACAAAAATGATAATAATACTAATAATAATCAATAATAACAATGATTAAATAGAAATTGAAGCATCATTGTCATCGACATCATCACCACCACTAAGGAAGTCTAAAAGACAGTTATATCCCTTGCAATACAAGACGAAACAGTAATGCAGACATAAAAGACGCCGACAAAGATGTTTTTCCAATCTAATAGCTGTCCGTAAAGTGATGAAATAGTTTTTCATACACTATTATCTACTTGAAATGAGCAAATGTTTTTCAGGAGTTGCATAGACGGATTTGTTCATGATCACTTGAAATATAAGACGAACAGCAAATTAACTAGTATCCCTTTGTATCGCACAGAGGCAGTTTTAACTACATTTATTCATAAAATCTAACTTTACACCACAATAACATGCATCACTTTAGAAGTTATTTCAAGTTATATAAAGAATCTATTAACGAAAATCAAAACATTTACGCTGAGCTGATCTTTCCGTTATAGGACAGCAATAAGACCGTAATGTGAGTCGCATTTTAAATATGTCCGACAGTCTGAGAATGGATTTCTATTAACGAAATTTATAT
>JAUMHA010373777.1:1301-26115 GCA_032359765.1 Saxidomus gigantea | reverse complement strand
GATTTGTTCTTTAGAGAATATAATGTAGTTAAAACTGAAGGCATTGTTTGAGTTTGTTTGATAGAAATTGAATGTTTCTACTTGGTAATACCTGGCTAGTTGAGTGGGATTTTCATTTTTTGCAGTGTTTCTTATGTAGTCATAGTTTCATTTTGTAGCTCTTTCCTCGCCTAACATTATTAAATAGTATGAAAGTGACTATTTGGATTGTCTGATGTCTGTTTTCTAGCATACATTGTTAGCAATTTCTTTTAAAAATAACTTTAATAAGAACCTTTAATAGAAACATGAAAGTCTTGTGAGGGCCTTCTTTCATGATTGCTTTAGAAATATTTTCCCTAGGGGACCCTTGTCAAAATGTATCCAAGTTATTTTACTTAACTGAAAATATGATTGCCATTGGGTGTGTCCGCCTTTGCTTATATAAATGTATACTAATAAATGTGCAAAGCTAAGTGAGCGATACAGGGCTATCACAGCCATCTTGTAATATATATTTCTCAACTTTATAATATACACACCTTTCCTGTGTATACATGTAACATAGCATTTAGAAATACTTCTCGTCATTCTTGCAGCTTTTATATTTTTAATATGCTTGAAGTGTAATTACTAGTAGTTTATTGCAACTATTAACCAACAGTTTTATGCAGAAAGATTTTTGTTAATAAAATAGTTTTTGCAATATAACTGTTAGGGAAATGGCTTCTTTCTTGAGGTCTTACTGATAAGTTTACATATCAGAAATGCATGAATCATATAGTCCCTAAGTTATTAGTGACCTCCCTCATGTAATCTTCTCAGACGTATACTGTAAACGTACTTTATTTGTTGCAGTTACATGCGCATGGCTTACAAATTCTATGAATTTGAAATATTGGCATACACATGATTTGGTGCACCTTTAACTTCCGCTAATTTATGTATATAGCTCCAAGTGACATAATTATGATGATACAAAAATGTCTGGAAATTGGCAGAATGGCTAGCTGATTCACATAGTCGTGTTAGAAATTGAATGGAGTAAATTCGATTTAAATGAGGCCTTATGAAAACTTTCGAATGCTTGTATTATATTTGTAAGAATGAACAAATTTTAAACTGTTTGCAATAAACGACGGTTTGCAGGTAGAGCTTTATGTATACTTGTCAAAAATCCCCCGAGTTATGAAGGAATTTGCATCTATTTGAAATAAACGTTTTGTTATTATCATTGTTTGTGCTTTGAAAAAACTGTACTAAGTTTTTGGAGATTTGTTCAAATATACAAAATAGGAAGTTATGAATGCAGGAAAGCTAATAAATATTTCTCAATGTGCCTAACAAAGTCGTAGAGGACGTCTCAATCTTTAGTCCAGGTTGTCATATAGTAGCGTAAACATGAATAAGGGCACTAAAATTATGAATAAACTAACAGTACGTTTACAGTAAATGGTGTAACAAATATATTTACATGGTCATCTACTTGTCAAATTTAATCAAAATCTGTGTCAGTTTTTTTCACTTTCTTCTTAGAGAAAGTCAGTTTCATGGACCAAAAAGGAAGTAGCCATTGTGATAAGTTTTAAGACTGTTGTAGATTGTATAAAACCAAACTGAAAAGGAAATTTCAAAATGAGTGTAATAGGTGAATTTCAATTGTGTCTTTAGTGCTTTGACATAGATGTATTGGAACTCTAAATGTACATTTTATTAAAAAAAAACAACTGTCAACCTGTAAATTACTATTTATTAACCCTTTTTTCACTTTTTCAATTTAAATGATTTTTATTACATGAAATGGGCTTTCCGATATATCATAACTGATACAACATAAGCTGTTCTGTGTGAAGTTGACACCTGTACGAAGTCCAGGTCAGCTTTCCATTCATAACTTGGCACATAGGGAGCTCATACAAACAAGGTTACCCTAATTCTTGTATGAGTTAATGCCCACTTTGACAGTATTTCATTCTTTCTTACACATGGACAATTTACATAACCATCATACCTTGGAAGGTCCAGACCTAGAACCCTATCCTCTGTAAGAAACTTTATCACACACAGGGACATGGTGGCACGGCTAGAATCCATAACCCTCGATCAGTGAGAGTTTACAGTGGTTTCAAGTCATTGGCTCTAACCACTTTGGTTACCTTTTAGAGTAGAGAACTTGTCACTGGTTTATGTTACTTCTGGTTTAAAATTTCAGAAGCTGGTTTATTCAGCTACCAGATAGACATACAGCTTTTCAATTAGTTATTTCTGCTGCCTGAAATATGACAAATCTTAAACTAATTGAGAATTGTTGAATCTTATCTTCCTTTAAAATACCTTATTTGTTGGAACTTTTGAACAATAATGATCCTTTGTCTCTGTTTACATCTAAAACTAATTGTCTCTTTAATTTTCTGCTGTTTAGTTAGAGTCTGTTTGATATTTCAACTATCATAGAGAATGTAGTGTGTCTTTAACAATTAAACTTGTTCATGATAAGTAAGGAATGATTTAAAAGAACTTGTCTGTGGAACTGTGTCAAGATGAAAAGTAAGGCAGTTATGCTTTGTATATACAGTGATAGTTGCAAGATAATACATCTCTTAAGGGTACTTCTGTAACTTAGCAGTAACGATGACAGCTTTGCAACAAGAAAGAGGCAGAGGAAGTCAGCTAGGCCAGTTTGTTCATTAACTAATTATAATAGCATTGCTAGCCATTTTACCAACATTGATGTGACTTACAAGTCAGTTTCCTATAGAAATATCTTGGAGCAGAATGTTTTGACAAAATTATGATATTGTTTTAAATGGTTTATTAAAAAGGTGTTTTGCTTGACTTGCCTAGGTGTCTGTCCACATGTCCGTATGTAAAGAAAATACAATGTATTTAGTAAAAAATGTTACACCACCTAGTTAGCTTATTGATATGTCTTAAAAAGCAACTTACAAAAATTACTGATTTTGTTGGTAGATGGATTTAATACTTCTGTTACTGTAAAATAAGTCCTCTACATTTAAGCATATGTTTTCAAAGTTCAATTTTTGTTTCAGAACGTAGAGACCAGTCGCAGTGGTCACAAATGCCCCAGCAGAGAAACTTTCATGGTGTGCCCCCTTATGGACAAACTCCTGGTATGAGCCCAAGTGGGCCACCAAATATGAGCCACATCCCCAGGATAAGAATGTCACCCACCAGAAATAGAGAATACGCCATGTCTCCCAATAACAACAAACAGGTAAAATAAAATTCCATGTTAAGATGATTGTAATGTCTGATGTTAGTGTTCTCACACTATAGTGTGCTCCTGAACAGAATTCAGACGACTGGTTTATCTTCATGAAGATTTTCAAACAGAACAACATCACTTCTAGAAACGTGGTAAAGATGGTGGAATAGAATGCCTAAGGAACTAATGAAATTCTTTACCCATGTATATCTACTATTAAAAGCTTGTTAAATATATAACAAAAGCTTTGATTTGAAATTTTGGGAAGTAAATTGAAAATTGTTACCATGCCATAAAAGTACAAGAAGTCACTAAACTTTTGGTGTTATTTGAGTAGTTCTTTGCTTTTATAGTGATTAATTAATGTGGAAGTTGCATCATTTACTGGACAATGATTGATTACAGAGAGTGCTGAAGAATGTTGAATGTTAAATATCAAACTCTGATGTTGTCAATATAAGAAAAAATCCACACTGTTCATTTCTGTGATCTTATAGAAAATGATGCCTCCAGGTGGAATGCATGGTCCTTATAAGAAAGACATGCACTTTCCCATGGATACCGTAGAATCAACTCAACCACATTTGAACAAGAGAAGAAAATTAACAAAGCATGATGTTGGTAAGTTGAAGACTGTTGACTTCTTGTATATATTGTGTGCATTGACTAGAAAGATAAAAGAATTCACATCATTGAACCAGCCATCACTAGATTGAGCATTTAAATTGATGATAACTGAAGTCCACATCTTGCTGAATTAATGTGCTAAATGGGGATAAAATACTAGTCTTTTGGGCGCTTTTGGGAGTTGACTGACCGTTATGATGATGTGCTCTCACATCATTGCCAAAAATTCTAGAGTGCTTAAAAGAAGACTGAAATACTAATGAAAAATTGGAAGTTTTGTTATTATTTAATTAAGGAGAATAAAAAAAGCCACAAAAATGAAGTCACTTTTAAATGTTTCAATTAAATGTTTGAAAATGCTTCATTATTCTGGAAATTATTCTTGAAATGAGTGGGTTTTACATTATAAAGGGTCAGGTGAAAGTCGTACCAAATTGGCAGGGCACAAATTTATCCTGAAGTACAGTTTCTGATCATTTTCAAGAAAATATATAATGCCTGATGATTTACCAATATGTTAATCTGGTGATGGTAATTGAGTGTTCAGTATGTACTAAAATGAAAAAAAGAAAGTTTTTCAATGGTTTTGCACTGTGTGTTTTTTTGTGTGATCATATGTTTGTGTAACCTCATCAATTTATGCTGGTTGTGTGTATCACTTATATAGCTGTCTATCTTTTTCCTTTGCTCATCTGGTACAAGAAACGCAGTATCATTCAATACTAACCAGTCAATTTTCTGCAAATTATGTTTGACGGTGTTAACACAATGTCTCGATGTATGTTTTGGGTTTTAGAATTTTGAAGAAATTTCATTTAGAAAGCAATGAATCTAGTCAAATACAAATTTTTTCTCCAATGATGAGATATATTTAGGCAGATATATATTTTGTCAGGCATTGAGAAATTTACCAGTTAAGATACCACCCTTAAATTTTCAAAGTTCCATGTAACACAACAAATTTTTGTGGACCAATACATGTTTTGAAACTAAGACAGATCTGGGAGCGTTAACACATCTTACATAATTGGTAGTATATAATAAGAAATATTTCGCTTAGGACATAATCTAAAAATGCTTTATTAAGAGGCATGAGCTAGAAATTTTTTACCATAGCTGTAGATAAAATTAACAAGAAATAATCTGAACGTTGTATCATTGTGGTGGGTCATGCCATTTCCCATTTTTGTCCTCTGTGTTAAGTTGTACCTAAAGTGTACTTGCTTTTGATTGGTTTCTTTCCCAGATGGTCGAGGGAAATGATGACATTTTGTCAAATGAGAAGGCTTTTTTTCTTAGATTTATGAATATTCTTTTGGATAATTGTTAATAAGAGTATTGGCCTTTCTAAGTAACAAGTGTTTTTATAAAAAGTTTACTTCTGAATGAAGTATGGTTGCCATGGATTTGATTTTATCTTTGTGTACATTAAAGCTACTGAAGCCATGTACATGGGGATTTTTGATGAAGCAAGTATACTTTAAGGTATTACATGTCGTAGTAGTTAGGCTTTTTAACTTGTCTTGCTATCTTGTTGTTTAATGACTTGAAGTTGACACTGAATCATGTATGTTACAGTGAAACAATGCCTGTCACTTTAGTTTTTCTAACCAATTTATTCAGATTTGTAGTAAATGTATGTTTTTCATGTACCTCAAGTCTTGTATAAATTGTATAATCATAACCATCCTGTAGAAGATTTGTGTTAATTTATGTGTTAGTGTGTGCTGTTCTTACAATGTGTGCTTATTCTCTCACAAAACCAGGACCTCAGGGTTACAAACCAGTCTATACAGGAAGTAGAAGGAATCGTGGGAATTTCAGCACAGGTGACCTTGACCTTGGATGTTTCCTGGCACTTTGATCCATAATACTATATATAATCACTTTCCACTCACTAATGTAAAGCTTTGGTCAAGTAGGGTTTGAATATTAACTTTCTGCAACATGCACTGTACTTCAAACTGCTAGAAATTTACTATAGTATTTTTGTGGCTCAAAAGGTTAAATAAAAAAAGAACAGCACAGAAAAGAAGAGCCTGGTATATACTTAACCAAAGCTTTCATGGTAAAAAGAAGCATTACTAAGCTAACACTGAGGGTTTGGGAAAGATCTTAATATGTATGCTATTCAGTCTTTTTTTGTTCAACTAAGTGATATGCTATGTTCTATCACAGTCGTGAATCGTCTGTTGTCATGGTAAAATTTTGCATGAAAATTTAATCAGAATTTCATCTTCACAAATTCAGTATTGTAATTTTGGGATTGGTCATTCTGAAATTCAGAGTTGAGCAGTAACAGTCTGAGTAGTTGACTTGATCATAATTATTGTTTGACTGAGAAATCAGAAGAAAATTACAATTAATTAGTAAATGTGAAAGTATTCTTTGCCCGCTCTCTGCACAGTTTTTACGGCACGTTAACTTTGGTAAATCAATAATTATATACAGTCAGTAAATAGAGGAATAATGATGATATACAAAATATAATTTCAAATACTAAATGGCTTAATGTTTGATATGATACATTTACTCCAATAAATTGGTTGCATGGCATATGCTGTGGCTGACCAATTTATTATTGTAAATGCATCAAAAGGAACACTAGCCTATATGTAATGGAATCAAATACATTCAGCAAAAGGAAGAACAAGTGAAATTACTGCTTAAAAAGGAAAAAACGAGCGCTTGCTTTGAACCAATTAGTTTCCCTGCCATTTTGATCATGTTTGAATCGGTGTAGTAAGAGTATTGAGTTAATCTTTGCATGTGTTCAATAAGTTCAGTTCAGTTTATGCATCTTTTCAGGCTAGCTTTCCATATGGTTTACTTGTTTATGCTGTCTGCTGTATTCTTAGCAGAAATGGAATTTCCTGCCTGATGATGTCCTACCCTTGCATCATTTATGTTACCCAAGCTATTTGCATAAGTCAGTTGAATAATTCGGTTACATAAACATGACAGTGGGTCAGAGCTGTCGTGTAAGATTTCAAAGAATCTTATGTTCTCCCTTTTGTACCATCACCTGCAGACCTAAGGACTTCCAACTTCCTGAATAGTAACATTCATAATACAGAAGTAAAATAAAGCAAAAGATACTAGTAAAATGTTGTGTACTTGTATGAAAATTGTATGAAAATCATCTCACATAATTATAGAGTATTGTTGTGTTATGACATCAAAATACAAGGATTTACAAATGTCTGTCTGGTTTTGGAAAAAAGACTGCTTTTTCTTTATACAGAACTCTATAGAAATTTATTCTTAGCAGTACTTTTAGCAAAATGAATACATGTCTTTCCACCTTTATTTTGTGAAATCTTGTTTATATAATATATTGCCATATAATAGCATTAGCCCCCATTTGATATGTATTTTACTTAAAGTGTTAACAAGGTGGTGAGATGTTTGAGTTTATGTTCTGTTTGTGTATTTTCAGGGCAAATAGAAGCATGGAGAATCATGATGTCTTTGAAGTCTGGATTGATGGCAGAGAGCACATGGGCATTGGATACACTCAATATTTTATTGTTTGATGATTCCACTGTGGCCTACTTTGGCCTTGGTCATTTGCCTGGACTTCTGGAAGTCCTCCTTGATCATTTCCGTCGTTGCCTCATCGAAATGTTTGACTTGTTTGAAGACTCAGAAATAGGATCTGGACATGAAGATTTTAAACAAAATCTTGTCCGTATGGCTATCCTAGAATCTGCAATAGAGACAAGTGATGACCTATCAAATTCAGACCTAAAACGTGTGAATAAAACTTTAGTGAAAATTGAAAATGCAGATATCAAGAGTGAAGATTTGTTGGAGAAGAAGTCAGAAAAATCACTAGAAAAGAAAATTGATGAAAAGAAAAATGAAGAAGGGGAGGATGAAACTGATAATGTAGCAAATGATGAAGATACATATAAGGAATGGAAATCAAGACCAAATTTTACATTTATAACTAGGCAAGGCAAAGAGGTGAAATTTGAAGAGCATTCTGACCCAAATGGTTTGCTAGATGATAAGTTCTGGGATGTTTATGGTGAATTTGGTGATCAATCAGATCTCTGGGAAATTGGAAAAGGTGACTTGACTGAGCACATATGTACGCATTTTGAGGATCCAAATGAAATTAAAAGATGTTGTAAGAAGTTTTTCAGGAAACCAATGGAATTAAAGGATCCAACTGAAATGAAGGAACAAGTTGAAAATCCAGAAGATTTGGAAAGTGAAAAGGAAGGTGCAATCAAAACAGAACCAATGGAAACTGAAACTAACGGCCCAGGTTCTGTTCAAGGGAAAGACACAGAGTCGGAAAACCAGTCAAATCCTGATCATTCTGATAACGAGAAATGTGAGACCTGTTCTAACAATACAGACTACAGTAGTGATAAGTATTCATGTGAAAAGGACCATACCTGTAACAAATTCCTGAAGGGAGTGACAATTAAGACTGAACATAGAGATATGTTACCAGATCAGACAGATTCTAGTAGTGATACTAGTGAAGATAAACTTGGAGCTAAGTCATTTTTTAGGGATGAACCCAGAATGAAACTGGCAGTGAAGTACGAACTTCTTGATAGTAATGACCTTGTTCAGACTTGTAAAACACAATTTGGTTTGAACACAGAAGGGGAAAGGAATAATGTAGAGGATGAGTCATACCAGCGGAATGAGCCACCACTGTGCCTTACTAGTGAGGCACAGCAAGAGATAGGCCGAAGATGTGTCTGTGTTTCAAATATTTTCCGCAGCTTGTCGTATCTACCTGGAAATGACATAGAATTGTCGCGACATACAGGACTGTTGTACATTCTGGGCAAGTTGCTACTGCTGCACCACAAACATCTACCTCGATCTCGGGTGCGACGCAAGTTTGATCGTGACGATATTGATGAAGATATGGTCGATACATCTCAGGGCATAGAGGAGTGGTGGTGGGACTGTTTGAATGTTCTCCGAGAAAACACGCTTGTGATCTTTGCCAACATTTGTGCTCAGTTAAAGCTTGATGTATTCCCAGATGAGATTTGCAAGCCAATATTGGATGGTTTGTTACATTGGGTAGTTTGTCCATCATCATATGCGTCAGATCCACTCCCAACTGTGGGTCCAACTTCCGTCCTCTCACCTCTCAGACTTGTGCTCGAAGCTCTTTGTAAACTGTGTATCCATGATAAAAATGTGGACATGCTACTAGCTAGTCCTCCATATGAAAGGATTGTGCAATTATTTAGTGTACTGACGAAACTTCTTGCGAACAAAAGTGAGCAAGTGACGGTAGAATTTTCAGTAGTGTTGTTGTCTGAGCTGGTCAAAGGTGGAAGTAGTGCAGCTCGGGGAGTCGCACTTCAACACCCAAGCATATCTCTCTTGATAGACTTCATCGAGACAGCAGAACAGAAAGCTGTCCAGGTTGCTAACATGCATACAGTACAGATGTTGCGTGATAACCCAGAAATGATGGGAACTAGTCTAGACATGTTGCGGCGAGCTGCAACTGTGCTCTTGCATTTAGCTAAGGTGCCAGAAAATCGTAAACTGTTTGTTCATCATCAAAGCAGAGTCTTGTCTCTTGTAATGTCACAGATTCTAGATCATAATGTAGCGTCAATACTCTCAGACGTACTGTACCAGTGCTCGCAGTTGTCGTAGCAACTTGTAACATTGATAAGTTTACATCAGGAGACTTGAATAAACTTGAGCATGTATCTTGGATGCAGGAAGTAAGACATAGTATCTGAAATGAGATTTTTGTTAAGAGTTGGTCTTACTCAGAGAGTTGATGGACAAAAAAGCCTGGCCCGTGTTTTTTGTCTGTTTTACATGCAAGATGATGCCTCCAGTGAAGAAAATTTTGAGCTCAAAATATGTTTCTAGGAAAAATTTGTGATCACAAATTTGATCTGTACATTTTTTTTTCTTTCATTTCTAGATCTTGTTAAAATATTGACACATTTTCATTCTCCTGGCCATGTTAAACATGTGCCTGTTTGTATCTCATCTTTGAAAATATGTACATGGAAACTTGTATATACATGTGTATATTATATTACAGTTGTTTTTCTTGATGTCAGATAGATGTTAAACATTATTTCTCATGAATATGAATTGATAAGGTATATACAGATAACTATTCACAGTCATTTTCTCATTGAATAATCGCCTGCTTAATTTCAGTCTTCATGCATGTAAATGGACACCTCATTATTATTAATTAGCTCCTCATGAATATTCATACTTTGTGTTGATTCACAAGTTTTGCATTTGTCAGAAAAACTGCCTATTATGATATGATGTTATATTTCTTGTTTTGTTTGTTACTAATATGTTGTCTACGTGGATATAAGTCTTTATGATATTGTTTTATTTTTGTACACTTTGGAAGAAAAAACTATGTCTGACTGGAACTGAGAATACACGGCAACACAAACTAGAAGACTGTCAGATCTTGTAAGTGCAGTTGGAAGTACAATGAGTGCGTTCTAGTGAACGCTTTTTGGAGTCGACTCCAAACCTTTACTGAGAGAGTTGCATGTCTGTGAAATATTGAAAAACATAAGACTTTGTTCAAGTGTAATGGAGCACAGTAACACATGCATGTGATATAGATATAAGCTATACTTCCACCTGTATTGATGTCACAATGTGTTTATGGGATAAAAAGGAGTTAAAATAGATCTAGCGGGTGACACTTATTTGACAATGGTATCTTTATCGTCAACAGAAGTTAACATACCACTGTTGTAAGGTTAGTAAAGTGGTCTGTTGATACCATTCTCACTGACCATTCATAGACATCTGACTTCTGATTGGCTATCAGTAAGCTTATATTTAATACCAGAGATTTGAGACTTGTCTAACAGAGAACAACTTTATAACTTTATCCCTTGTAGTTTCAAGGACTATTGCTATGGTTTCTTTCTAGATTCTTTGACAGGTTTTACTGTCCTACAAATAATAGTTGCTCTTGTTAAAATCATAAAATCAACAAAAGAAATTAACATATTGATCAAATTGACTGAGAAATTCTTAATGATGCAAAACAAATTTTGTGTTGATGTTTTTAGACCGTACATAATTATGTATGTATATTTTGTCTTTCTTGCTTGCCCTGGTGCTTTATTGTTAAAACAAACAAGCTTTGCCTCTGAGAAGACCCAGCACAGTTTCTGTCAGGACACATTCCACGGTTATTTATTTAGTGCATAAAGGCATTTAATACACAATGATGATATAGTGAGGCTTCATTTACACCAATACCAAACTTGCCATCTTGCTTTGAAATTTTTGTTTACAATATGTTACACCAGTGAGGCAAAACATGCCAAAATCGCTGAAAACTGCAACAGCTTGACAGATTTATGTCAGACCAATTGAAGTAGGTTTTAAATGGGATAATTCATTTGAAAAATTGAGTAACTGCTGGATGGATTTCTGTCGCACCAGTTAAAGTAGGTTTTTAATGGTTTAATTAATTTTTTGAAAGTTTTTGCATTGTCGGTTTCCATTTTGTTCAGATGTTGTGTAATTGCCATGTTTAGAAACTCCGGCTAACTTCGCTGTCTTAAGTTTTCCTTAGTGTGTAGTCGTTGACAAAGACGCTTCAAATTAAGAATGGGCAAAGTTGATACTGATGTAAATATGTATCGGAAAAATGCAGGAAAACCTCTTTGACTTACAATTTACGCAATTCTGCTAGTGCTGTAGTTGATTTTGTTTGTTATTTAAGTTTAGAAAAGACAGTATTTATTATTACTCATGTTTCATACTGTGGGGTTTAAGGCAATAAACATGTTGACATGTTAAAGAAAAAATCTGATCATTTGGTAATGCGTAGTCTTCTTATAGTATTGGGATAACAAAACATTCGCAGACAACATGCTAGACAGTTTTCTAACACTGGAAACATTCTCATTTTGCAACATGGTTTTCCCCGGGATGTCAGAGTCGAAAAGAAGCTTGAAGTTTTATCTTTAATTGATGCATCATAAAAAGGGTCATATGGATTTCATATAACTACTGAATTCTAAATTAGTATCTTTATGAAAAATTTGGTTTTGAAAGAACATTAGATGCAAATTAGAAATATTTTAAAACCCGCTTTGTCAATGCTTGTAACAGATATGATTTGTGGCAAATAATACGAAGGAATTGGATAGGTCTGTTAAATGTTTGGGTATAACTGGGTCATTTTTCCTTACTATTGTTCTCACATGTGCAGATAGCTTTATTACATTATGTCAGACATTGAAAATGTGTAAATAAATTATGAACAACAAAAAACAATTTGTTATTTTTAGCGTGTAGCTTTGTAGAAGAGTTTAGCTGTAAGCTTCCAACTGACACAACCCTATCACATTTCAGCATTTCGGCAACCAGGGTATACCGTGATAAGCTTATTATACAAGTGCAGGCTAACACAGAAATCCCTATTTGTGCTTTAAAGACTCGCAAAACTATTGATGAAATAAAAACCGAATTAAAAGATTGGCAAAGTTCAAAGTTGTCATCACTAAGGGTTTTCGTACATACATGTATTGCAAAACTCGAAAAAAATGGAATGGTATGCCAAAGATAAAGTGGTAAAAAGTTTTATGTCTAGTTTTTGTCTAGCACTATTGACAAAACTGTCCGGCATTGATTTTCCCGTTTCAAAGCTGTCTGAAAATCTACGTGATAGTTTCAGCAGTTACCATTTCATTGGCAATTTTACGCCAGACCTTATCCTTGCAAATAATATACCACTATATGGACAGAAGTTACAAAATTTCATGTACTCCTCTTAACCTGATGTTTTTTTAGCTCTACAAAACAAGTCTAGCAGAGCTTGTGCCATGGTGGTTCGTCCGTCTGTAACATTAGCAATTTTCATTTGACTATGATGAAACAGCCTCTGAAGGTTGCATGCAATATGTAGATGACCCAAACTTGAAAATCATTTCTGCTCAATATTTTGAAACCCAATTATTGACAACAGTAGATACTTAGATGATTAAAACTGTTTTAAGGGTAAAGGTCGACCTTTTCCTTGTTAACATTCCAAAATATTTTCACAAAACTTTACTCGGAACAGTCCAGTAGAGTGATACTGAAGATCCACTCTATATTGAGATGAGACTAGTTTTGCCGAACACAACCATATTAAAGTAATGCAATTTGAAAGTTTAATGAAGAAATCTTGAGAAATGGCAAAGTTATAGCCAGCTTTAAGTTTTCGTGACAAAATCTTAAGTACAAAAAGGGGTATAACTGTCAACTATGGCTTGACCTACAAAGTAAAGTTTATGTGACTGATGGACAAAGCAATCCCTATGTATCACCTTTCTCTAAAAGGGCAACACAAAAACCACTATCGCCATGGTTGTAAGGGAGATCAGATGTGTAATTCAGAAAAGTCCAAATCATAGAAATGTCTTTTGATGGCATCTTTGCAATTAACAGTATTAGCATTGAATCAATGTCATTTGGACAAATCAACATCTCTATCCAGTTTTGGAAAGGAAAAAAACTTGCCACTTGACATTTACATACTAAATCTGTTTGCTTACCCACTATGAAATACAATGATCACTTTAGTTGATTGCCCTTGAATTCAAAAAGGACATTTTTTTGTAACTGGAGCACATCTTGCACACCCGCCACCAAAATGAAAACTTTGAAACAAGAAAGATTTTTTGCATGAATAAAACCAGACGATGATAACTTTTAGGAGCAGTTTTATTACAATACTTGGGGAATCACAGATTATAGATATAAAATGAGATATAAAAATAAAATCTGAACACATGGGTAACAATGCAATGTACTGACTTTGTTACTTGAACACAATGTGCATACACCTTCATTCTCCAAGCTTAATTTATGTAATGTAAAACGACCAATGAGAAGCAGTGATCAATTTTTTTAACAATGTACTTGTAAACGTATGTACAAATTTGAACATCACAGATGAAAACAATTCCTTTACTCTTGTAGTAGTTCACAAATCCTAGTGTAGATGCCTGAAAACATGAACATCATCTGGCCTTTACATTGTTCAAAGGTACAACATAATATATGTTACATTTATCTTGTTCTAAAAATAGGGCAGTTCTTTCACAATCACATATTCCCAACATGACAAAAGTATACTGAAAGTGCAACTTCACAAAAGCAACTCTATTACAATTAATGTTTTCATACTTGAAAGATTCCATCAGTAGCAATTTCTTGACAATTAACTCTAATTACAAAGCATCTTTTGTAGTTTTCATCGAAATGCAAATGATCTAAAATGTCTAGTGTTAAATTCTTGTTTCTGTTTATGTTGCACTGAACAATGAAAGTTGGGTATAATGAATACAAAGTAAACCTTTTGTAGATTTTCTTAACAAGAAAACGTAACAATGAAGAATGTTACAATGTACCGGAAACAAAATAAAGTAGAATTCACAAACTTTAAGGTTTCTTTTACATTAAATATTTAAGACTTGAATACTAGAACACATGCTTTTATATCACTAATACCTCAGTCAAATAGTATGTCTTTCAGCGTAAGAAAATGTAACATCCCTATCTGTCGGCAAATACATGTAACATATAAAAATATGAAATGTTTTCTCCTAGTTTTCAAAAATACTATATAGTTAAAAAAATTCTTACCAAAATAGGCACACATGTAGAATTTCTCACTTTTTTTTCAATATCACTGAAAATATACCTTGCTATATGCATGTACTTGCGATTTTAAAAACAATGTTATGTATGTTCATCAAAAAAATAGCCAATTTCACCTGTAAGATATCTTTCTTGTACATATAGAGGCTACAAGTAATTTTACATCCAAAATTCTAATGGGAGTTTTAACTTACAGATTTTTGTCCATTTTTAAGGGCCTTAACTCTGGCGAGCATAATCTAATCTGTCTTAGGTTTTTTTACCTGCATACGTTTGTGTAAATCTGGTTAAATCAATAATAATAATTAAACTTGCAAACTGCATACAAGGTAAATGAAGACAGAGTCACATCCTGCAAGACATAAAAATTCACTGTTTTTTAGCCAAAAAACCATGCAATACATTCATCACTAACATGCTAAGCATTCATAATCTTTCAATCAACATAGTGCCTTTCCATTCAAGAAAATATACTAGTTGCTTAACTTGTACATTAATAACCAAAATTAATCACAAATATCATTTGAAAACAATAATAAATCATCAAGATCTGGTAAAAATACTGCCCCGAATTTAAAATGCCCTTTTTTACATGTGGCTCTTCACATTATGAATAATAACATTTGCATAGATAAATAGGCACCAGCAAGAGGTTGTTATTTGTGATCAACTTGTTATTTCATCTGACAGCCATAATGTAAATAATCATATAAGCTGGTAAAGACATGTTTGGCCATCCACAGAATGAACAATTCAGAACACATTTTGTCTGTATACATAGTTCCCACATCCACAATATTTACCTCCCTTGTTCTGAATTGGCAGCTATTTTGACAGGCAAAACTGATATTTAAAGCATTAATAGGAATTTTTCTCAATAATTAAGATGTACTTTGTTTGACACAAATGAAAAACAAATATCTTGCAACTCCCTCACTTCTCCTTGTAGACTCCAAACCTCCCTATTTTCAGCTCAGGGAGAAGTGACTTCTCCCTAAAATCTTGCTCTAGCCAGGCCCCTGTTAATTGTGATAATTCAGAAAATACCAAGAACCTGCTGAGGCATTTGCCCATATCAGCATCATAGATTAATTATGTGTATAAATATGATAATTGTTTATTGGATTTTTCCCTCTATTAACTGGAAGGGAAGTTGCCATACAATATGGCTGACAATTCAGAAGAAGGGAGGTAAATATTGTGGATTAATTTAAAGGCTATGCCAACTTTACTGTAAAATTGACATCTGAAACAAATGCTACACTTTGAAAACGACATTGGACACAATATACCAGGTTTGAAAATTTTTTGTTTACCCTCATTCATTTACATGCCCCTGGGATATTTGTGTTTTGACCATGTGTAAATATTTTTCATAGACAAAAAGCATGCTCAATTCCAAATTTGACATCTTAAGTGAAGGCTTAAAAAGACGTCATAAGCAATGAAGTGGACCTTTGAAAATCCTACTTTTGTGTTAAAGCGCAGTTTCTGCTGAGGTTTACCACACATCTGGAGAAACTAAAAGTAGCATGAAATCATAGGCAGTGTTTACAGAAACATGCATGTCTGCCGAGTGTGTCCATATACCATGGACAAAATTCACAGCAGCAAATGTGATATGAATACTTGTAATAATGGCAATGCACCACTTTAAAGGTCCATTACGAACACCAAATCGAATTTTCTTTTATATCTGGAATTGTAGCAGGTAAATACAGTTTGAAACTGGCTTCTTTAACTTAACAATAGCCGTGCATTATTTCCCTGTTTGAAATACTGCGGCAGAATAATGAGTGAATGTTTGTGTATTTCCTTAGATTGACCTGGGTGGTCTTTTTGTCCTACTTTCGCTTTACTGAATTTTGTAAACAGTCAGAAATATACTTTGCACATCATTGGAAGTAAAGTTCTTAAATTTTAATTCAAAATAGACATGCTTATTTATGTACAACTTATTTACAGCCTCTCTCTGGGAGATATTTGAAAACTGGAAAACCTACTTCCGTTTTTGAAAAGGCAAAATATAATTTATTAATTTTTTTGTTAAACTCAAATTTTCAACACAATTTAGGCTCACATTTGATGCAGTATGTCATATTTACCTTCTGAGCATACGCCCGTTACAGTTCCAGATTTAAAAGAAAATTCGATTTGATGTTAGTAATGGACCTTTAAATTTCCATTGGGCATCAATTTACTCTTCAGACATATCACAATCCTCCTAAAGCCATGAGAGCAACTTGCACTATCATCCAATGAACAAGTTTGACTAGCAAATATAAATCAAAAGTAGAAAGTACCTTGTAAAATTTAACAGACTTGTATCTGCTGAGCATATGTTCACTTGAACTTTAATTTCGTTAAGGAACGTTTTAAAGGTGACAACATTCTATCACTATCACCACCATTACCTTGTTTCCTACTTTGAGATAGTTTAAGTCTTTTTGGTGGGGATTCAAAAATTGAAGGACTAGACGGGGAATCTGGTATACATATATCAACATCATCTTTTTCTCTATACATATTACTTTCAGAAATCTGTCTTTCATATACTGAACCTTCTTGTCTATTATCGGGCACTATACCATTCCCAACATTGCTGGCTGCATCCTTGTTCTGGATGTCCTTGTTACCGTGGTTACTAAAGGTCATACTGCTAATGTCTTCAAGGTCAAGGGTCATGTAATGATCATCATCCATCTCTGACCACTGACTGTTCACAGACATGTTGGTTGAATTAAGGTCTTTTTTATGTGTTGCAAGGACGTCAAATGTTTGTTTTGTCAGGACTCTTTGCGAATGATCATTAACTACTAATGGATTTCCAGAGTCTTGTTGAAGAGTCGAGTCATCAACAAGCTTCATATAATCACTTTCATCTATTTCGGACCACTGCACTGACTCATTACTCATAGGCTCCTTGATACTGTCAAGTTCACTGAGTCGCCTCCTTTTATCTCTATCAAATTGGAAACTTGAAGGTGACATGCTCCTTCTGTTGTTAGGGTCAAATACTTTAGAATCTGATAACATCAATTTTCTGTCTGTGAAAGATTCATCATAACTTGTTAAAGGTGATATCCCTGACCTGATGTGACACTGGAAGTCTGAGGCCACACCTGTGACAGGTGAACTTGTGTTTTGTGCCGCTCCAACATTTGGACGGAAATTTGACCTTCTCATTACTGGTGTAATTGGGGAATTCACCTCTTGTATGCTGTATCTGTATTTCCTACCTCCTACAAGATTTAAAGGTGTTCTAGAACTCTGGTTCCCAAAAACTGCCACTGGCATCTTTCCTTTTATTAAGCTTAACTTAGAGCTGTTATTTCTGCCTTTGATAGCTGTAAAAGGCGTGTCTTCCATATTAACTCTTTCACCTGGTCCACATGTTTTCTTTTGGGTGTCGGGTATATCCATCTCAGAATTGGATGCTTTACTGTTTCTAATATTTGTGTTAATACTTTGTTGTGCCCCTTTAGCACGAGATCTTGTGCGTGTTGTTGGAGGAGATATCAGGCTCTGAGAATCATCAGAATATGGTTCAGATTCAGTATTTGCATCATCCTTTTCAATGGATTCTACAGTTTCCATGTCTTTATCACAATCATTTACATCTGAGACAACTATTCTACTGTTGCTGGCCCCACTGGAATGGTTAATATCAGCCATGTCACTATCACAAACAGAGTGAGCTTGTTTCCTACCTTCTTTACCATAATAGTCCAATATAGTTCCATTTTGTGCAAAATGACGTAACTGTTTACTTTCTGTTTTATTTTGATCACACCTGGTTTCCTTATGAGTAGTGTTAGATTCCCTGCTACCAGTTGCAGGTCTGGTGCTGGTTAAAAGACTCTGAGACTCATCAGATTCGTATTCCTCAATATCACTGTTCTGTATGCCACCATCATGTTCACTAGCCAATGAAGTCAGGATATCTGAAAATAATCATGAAATACTATTACATATAGTAATGCTGTTACTACACATAGTACATGTACATGTACTTGAAACTCTGTGTATGAACATCTGCAAAATAACTCTGAGACATATGTAATCATCAATTTAAGCTTTATACTACATCAATCACTGAGGGTGATTCATACTTTATTAATTCATAATAAAGATGGAATCTTTGATAAAAATTGTATAAAAATAAGAAGTGTTTTTATGACGATCAAATTGGTAAACTTTGCACATATGTTAATCTCAATATCTAAGAACTGAAAAACTACACCTTCTGAATATTTTCTTGATATTTAGCTCCAAGTGGTCAGCAACAGTTGTTAACAATTAAATTAACAGATTACAAGAAAAACTTACCTGTGACAATTTGAGTATTGTTCAAGGTAGTATTCCCTGCAGCATTTGTAAGCTCAGTTTCCATTGGTTGTCCGAGTTGTTCACATGGTTCAGGAACACCTTTACAAAAATCTGCAGAGTGCTTTCCCTTTGGAAGAATAGTTTGTGAAGGAGCTGGATGAAATGTTGTTTTGTTCATAGCAGACATCTGCATTATTTCTGTGGTATTGAAGTCCTTGTTTTTCTGTAGGAAACAATGGAATACAATACAAAAGTACAAAAATGTATACATTAAACCCAGATATTTTTGTTTTTCTCCTTAAAACCTGTGTCCCTGTACAACAAACTGATACAGAACAGAACTTGCTAAGTATGATGACAAAATGTGCAGTATAGTTTAATACCTACCATTCTTACAAGGTTGAAAAAGTGGGACATTTTCCCCATTTATGTTTTTTTGTTTCTTGTATATTGATGAAGAACTATTATATGTACAATTTTGCAAAAGATATTCAAATGGCATTAACATTGAACATGTATAATACCTGCAGCTTTTCAATCAGTTGTTTCCTAAGACTTGTCTGTCGTTTAATCTCTGATCGCTTTATTGCACTCCTAAGAATGTCCTCTCGACCAATAATGAACACAGATTTACGTCCCCTGGTCACTGCAGTATATACATGCTGCCAGTTCTGTCTCCAGCTTCCACTGCCCACAATGTAAATTACATTGTCTGTCTCTGAACCCTTAAACATTAACAAGGAATTATTTCAGTTCTTCTTATAAATAATGTTTACCTAATTTCAGTACTTCTTATAAAAAATGTCTACCTAATTTTAGTACTTCTTATAAATAATGTTTACCTAATTTTAGTACTTCTTAAAAATAATGTTTACCTAATTTTAGTACTTCTTATAAATAATGTTTACCTAATTTTAGTATTTCTTATAAATAATGTCTACCTAATTTTAGTACTTCTTATAAATAATGTTTACCTAATTTTAGTACTTCTTATAAATAATGTTTACCTAATTTTAGTACTTCTTATAAAAAATGTTTACCTAATTTTAGTATTTAATAAATAATGTTTACCTAATTTTAGTGCTTCTAATAAATGTCTACCTAAATTAACTTTTGACATTTTTCCCCCAAGTTTGTCTCAAGCTTCTACTAACTTAATTATATACTGACCTGTACATAACATTTTCAAAATGTACAGTCTTTTTTTTACATTAATTTCAGTTCTATCAACAGTAGACACTAATGTACTATGTTCATATGCAGACAGTCTTTCCATTTAGAATGTTGCATAAAAGGGTAAACTGTGTAAATGCTATCTATATATCTCTAGCTGTTACTACAAATATTGCACTCAAAAGTGTCGGCCTATAAACCCCATTCTATAACTCATTCAGCATACTGTTATAAACAAATGTCAAACCTGTGATTAAAGACCGCTAATTGAAAGAAGTTATGACAGATGGCCTTTTATCACAGGTGATTCTACTTGAGATGAAGAGTTCAATGTTTCTTCTTGATGGTCTTATATGCAGGTTGGTCTTCATTTGGAGGTGTTTTTCCCCCAATAGCTTTTTAATCAAAATTCACTCAACAGAAGTTGTTGTTTTTTCAACTGTACATACCTGGAATGTATGAATGGTTCTAGCCCAGGCATGTTTAATCTTACATGCTTTTTTCAGCTGTCCTTTGTCCACCCAGAACTCAAACTCCTTCTCCGGGTCCTTGTCAGACAGCTGTAGAAAAGTTCTAGTTTTCCCCCTATCATCTTGTTTCTCTAGCTCCTGTTAAATACCAATTTAATACCCAAAATATTTAAATACTGTCACTTTACTATAATCTATGCATTAACGGATTTCACTGCTTAATCTCAAAATATCCAAGTGTTCTGCCAGTACTCAAAATACTGTATAAAGACAAGAAACTGTAATTAACAGTATTCCAATTATTGTTTAATTAGGCATATACAAATTGTCAATAACAAAGTTGTGTAAAAGGGTTCTACGATATATACAGTTAACATAGAGAATATAGCCTCACCCTGACATAAAAATAGAAACAACAATAGTTAGACTATTTAAAGTGTTTTGCATCTTGTACCCATCACCTCTTAGACATGGGTATCCTACTGATCACTGCAAAATGCTTTAATTTTACAATACGTTCAAAAGGATCTCAACTTTTCAAAGAAGTAAAACATCATAAAAACTTTTACATGTACTAACCTTAATAATGAAGAATATTTCTCCATTACAAAGTCTTATCTGATTGGTTTTTGTTGTTCCATTTTGTTTCTGTTTGGAGGAACCAGCTGTTGTATTGAGGGAACCATTCAAAGTAGACTGGTCCCCAGATTTTCCCAGTAGACTGGTATCTTCCTCGTAATTTACAGTCCTTTCTACACCACCCTCACTTTCGTTCTCGTCAATTTGACTACACCAAAATATGAATATTCAATTTATAAACTGTAACACATTATTTGATGTGATCAAAATTAAGTTTTCTTGGTGCGGAATTGAAGGACCGAAACGGAATGGAATTTTCGCGAAAACAAACAGCTAACATTTTCATGTTATAGAGCACAGGTGCTTTACTTGGTTAAATAAATAGAATACAATAAAATTTTCAGGTTAAAATATTCTAAATTTATACCAGGTACTATTTCTTTTAGATCTTTACTGGCATGAGTGCCAGGGTGACATTTCATTACTGCACATGTTACAATATAAATCAGGTTCAATTTCTATGTAAGAAAGAAATAACATTTGCATTAAACTGACAATATAACTGTAGGATTCATGAGTCAACAGTACTCCTACCTTTGTGTAGTTTGACTTTGACATGACATGACTCCATGATGTTCCTCGTAAAGGTTTACATATCCATTCTTGGAACAGCAGATCTTGTCCCCGGTACGGAACACCATCTTCCCAAACTCCTGAGTACGATGATCACTGTAGTTCTTACAGCATAGATCATTTATACTGTCACAAACTTTCCTGTGAAATACAACGGAGTTAATTACCTCACCTTACTCCAAATGTGTACAGTTTCAGTCCATGAAGCTTACCAACAGAACTTTTGCCCCAATTTAAAGACTTCACAGAAACATTTTTTGTCATAATATTGGGACATGGGCAGTCTAAAATGTCTTGCAACATACATTTACTACCCTCTGATTGCTTTCTCGAGTCCTGACCAGTACACACGCCTAAAGAAGGGACTGTGGATGTCAAATGCTGCTGCCTGGGATTCTAACCAACGACCTCAGGGTTAGGAAACCAATGCTCTACCCCTATGCCATAGCACCTCTCTGCCACTGTTAAAATTGGTTTATCCAAAGCGGTTGGCTTTTTACCATGTATTTGCTGTAATATACTTTTATGAAAGTGAGTTGACTTTAGAACTTGTTTATGGCCTATAAAGACTTAATTACTATACAGAACACATGTTTGAAATAACTATGTCATACCTTGTAAAACTGATAAACTGAGAAGTGGCATGGTCCTTTAGAGCATCATGTTTTAATAACTGCAGTACCTTCATACTGACATCTGCAACAGAAATAAACCCAGCATTTCTAATTTACTGTATTGAGTATATGAGTGATGGGTTTAACCCAGATCCTAGTAAGCTTCTTACCGGTAGATGCTCTTGTTGATCTTTCAATCCAGACAATGCTAAATATTTTTCAGCTGGGTCACCAATCAAACTTGACAAAGCAGCATAGACAATATAGACAGTAAGACAGTAATAAGACAATATAGAAAGTAAGTAGTACATTTTGTATAGACAATGATCAATCAGTGTGGTTGAAAGTACTTTCCAAATTCCACTATCTGTAACAAGAGAATGGCCACATATAAGCATTTTACTAACATCAGCATACCTACTTTTCTCACTTTGAAGGGGTTTTGTCAAAACATTATTCCTACTGTTCATTTTTTAAATTTTACAATATGGGATACCCAATTATGGTAAATTCCAATTTTTAGATACTTCACTGAAACAGTGAAATTCACTGAACTATCAGCTGAATACTTGAGAGACTTGTTAAAATCCTAATTAATTGCATCAATCTAATAGGATTTCTTTCAAGACAGCAGGTGAAAAACCTACCTTGTGCTGTATAATCATCCCCACTAGTAGAAGGGTTACCAGGTGGCAGTTTTAACAGACTGAACTGTTCAGGATGAAACATTGGATATGTTTTCTTTGATATTCTTGTAGCATTATCAACTATTCTTGCTGACTCAGCACGATGATTATTCCTCAGCTCAACTGCACAACCTGAAAATGAGGCATAGGGTAAACATACAGAAATACAAGCATGCAGCAAACAAGCCAAAAGTTTAATATCAACATTTTATTTCTTGATGACAGCCAAGACAGGGCTGTGGCAAAAGTCCACATACTCACTTGTATTCTAGAAATGTCTTTCCAACATTCACCTTTTAAGACAATTAATAGGATCCTCTGTAGTAACAATGGAGACAGATGAATGGTACATCTCTTGTTAGATACAGCTTCCAATATGCATGGTTCCAAGCATAAATACATGTAAGTATGCAAATTTGTGGGAGTGTTTAACAGTTACATGTATATAAACATATGATGATGTTCAAACCTAAGGACATCTCTCCTCTGCTTTACATGAAACTTAATACTAAGAAATTACAACCCTAGCTCAAAATGTAACTATTTCACTGACTCACAACAGAGATGGATATTACAGAAATCACAGTGGAATGATTTACCTATCCTTGCTAATGAAGTGAATGTATCACTGAGGAAGTTGCCTGGTTCTATAGATGGTAACTGTCTCACATCTCCCAGCAGGATGACTCTCCTCAGCTGTGCATGCTCCTGGAGAAGCTGAATCAGGAATGAGAACGTTGACACGGAAACCAAGCTACATTCATCTACCACTAAGGTGTTCACGTCTTCATGTTTCCATGGATTTTCTGGAGAAAAAAAAAGCCAAGTAAAACTAGCATGTTCACAATTTGTGTTTCCATGAATACACAGTACCACCAATTTGTTTACATCTTTGCATTTCCAGGTATTATCTGAATTAACATGTTCAAGTCTGTTAGTCCACCACTACCCTTCATAAATAATTATGCTGACATCATTCTTCTTTACCACCACTTCAAATTTTATTTAACAA
Source organism: Saxidomus gigantea (assembly GCA_032359765.1). Classification (NCBI taxonomy): domain Eukaryota; kingdom Metazoa; phylum Mollusca; class Bivalvia; order Venerida; family Veneridae; genus Saxidomus; species Saxidomus gigantea. The sequence continues at coordinate 2,134 of JAUMHA010373777.1, read as the reverse complement.
CTATCTTCAAATCATTTATTTTGTTTTTCTGATGAAACAACCATGACAATCTAATTTAGTACTAAAATCCATCATCAGCAGCTTATGAGCTTTTAGAATGTTGACCACATGTACAAACCTTTATTTTGATTCCTGTAGCTGTAGATAACCTGATGTAAGGTGAAGGACGGACATTTTGCTCTCTTCCCTAATAGATTTGCTGCCTTCCCTGTTGGTGCAGTAAGTAACAACTTGATTTTATCAGGACATTCTTCTTTCTCCTCTGGGTAATCTCCCTTAAACTCATAGGAGTCATCTCCCCTGTCACCTTCCCAGGCTGCATCTGTGTCATCAGGACCATTCTCACAAGTATCACTTCCGTTGTCACTTTGCTTCTGTCTGGAAAATATACCACAACTGTTTGAATCTGCTTCACAATAAGCAAATGAATACTCACGCACATATAGAGAATGCTTTGCCGTACAGACAACTGTCAATAATATTTAAATATTCTTCTAACAGAATTCGCAAAAGCTAATAATGCCAACACTTCATGTAACACTCAATGGTTGTCAACTGATTTTTAAGCCAACTTCTCTTGTGACCTACAGTACGCTGCATTCCCTGCATGGTCTTTGCAGTAAAAACAGACATTATGATATATACTGGCCACATGACTGGTGCAAGTGCCTTGTGTCAGTTTTATCTGATTGAAATATGCAAAATTCACAGATTAAAATTTCTTATTTTTTACACCAGTTAAAATTTCTTATTTTTTACACCAGTTAAAATTTCTTATTTTTTTTACACAAACTGTAAAACCAAATAATCATACTTGTATTAATTTTTACATC